>CM076969.1:4417312-4422312 GCA_039105355.1 Benthosema pterotum | reverse complement strand
GATTTCAGTAGGCCTACTGAGGATTTCACAGGGGTCATTTAATTAGCTCAGTGTTTGTTTGCAAAAGATCATTTTCAGTCTCAAGATATTTTTTTACTTTAATCCCTGGAACCCTCATTGTGTTAGACCTGTGGTTCTCAAAGTGTGTCTCTGGCCCCAGGATCCTTGAGGGCCAGGGGGTCAGCAATGAAAATGATAATTTAGAAACAAATGGACCATTTCTAGTTCTGTAACTCTGGGAATATGTAAATAATTCAAATCTACCCTTACAGGTCCATCTTCCTGTAAACACTATGACATTGTTTTTCTAATATAAATCAAGGGTCTCAGAAATATTAACGCCATTAAATGGAGGTCCATATGCTAATGCATGTCAAACTCGGAACTGGTGAAATTAAAATGCTTGAGAATCTCTTTTGGGGGGTCCAGGTCTTGTTGTACTGTATATTTAATGGGGGTCTGCAAGGCTAATTGGTGCCAATTGGTGGTCCTTGACATGAAAAACAAAAAACTGCCCACAGATATTTGGGTAATTGGAATAAAAAATGGAACCAGTGATATTAGCTGTTTTAATAGTGGAATAACACTGTAGGTTATTCCAGTAGTTGCATCTTTTTGTTTGCTGTTTGCCATATTGATGGCCTGCTATAGTCCATCCACAAAGGCAAAAGGCAAAAACACTAATTGTTTAGTTTTCTTACAAATGTTACATTTTTTTCCTATGAAGAAAATAAATGGGGGATTCTGGAATCCCCCAATCCCACATCACCGTGGAGCTACAGTACAGAACATATACGTCCACCACATATACTGTACCTATCAACTTTGTAGTTTAAGGATCAACAATGTTATTGTAACATGCTGTCGACTAAATTTTAATTTGTTTTGACCATGCGTGTCAACTAATTTCTTAATATTAGAATAATATTCTAGTCGACAGCATGGTAAAAACAAATTCTGTTTATGGGGGATTCTTATATATTATATGTATAAACTTTCCTGTTAAACTGTCATCTGTCTCCTCTCCATTCCCTCTCTGTACTATCATTGATTTTGGTCCACTGTACGTCGTACAGTATAATTAAAAGTATGTTAGTGAAATATGTTTTGTAACCGGCCGGAACTTCCATATCCCTGCAGGTTGCTGCTGTCTTGCATAGAGTTGCACAGCCCTGCCCACTCATGACATCGCCCTGGTTCCAGAAAACAGATTCCCCATTCATTTCTCATAGACTTTTCGAAAATGATTCATATAAAGACTACCCCACGGACAAAGCCAACCCGGGTCATCACAAATCATGATGACACACATTCTTTTGGGACAATCAAATAATTTCTAAGATGAAAAAAAACGAAACAAAATGTGTTTGTATCCTGCCATTTTCTGCTTCTTGCTAAATAGATATTGCATGATAATATTGTGTTTGTTTTCATGATTTGTCACAACCCGAGTTGGCTTTGTTCAAGGCGCAATCGTGTTTTTATGAACCATTTTCAAAAAGTCTATGAGGAAAATAAATGAGGACTCCATTTCTGGAACCAATTGCGACATAATGAAAGGGGTGGGGCTGTGCAGCTCTATTTGAGGGACCAAGAAGGACGTGCTGACCAAAACAGGTATATTTCAACATAATATGGATTAACCATTGTCATTGTTTCAGTAAACTTACTGTTCTGGGTGAACCAGTGTTGTTCTTGTTGGCTATCTTTAAATTTAAACCCAGTCTTAGTCCAGTTATTAATGTTTTTGTAATGTTTAGTCACATTTGTATTTAGTCATGTTTATAGTTGACTAAAAGTACCAAAAAAGTCTTAATCTTAACCTCTAAATTTATTTGTGTAGTTTTGGTCAACAAAAAATGTTTTGTCTAGTTTTTGGTACTTTTTTGGGCACTTTCTAAAATATTTCACATTTTCTGGCATCCTTTTGATGAAAAACACAATTTTAAGGAATACATTCCGGTATGGAACATGTTTTAAATTAATCTGCAAATGTTTTGGAGTCATAACAAGTCTCAGAAATATTGATGATTTTTTTAATTTATTGTGAGCATATAGAATGGATCATATATGGTGGAAGTCATTTAGAAAACAAAGCGACTTGTCTTCACTATAGTCTACTACAACTCTAGTCCACTCGTCCCTCCCTTGCATTTTTTATTTGTTTTGACGTAATTGTCATTATATTTAGTCCTAGTTTTAGTTCGTAAGCCATTTACCATGAAAGGGAGTGGGTTTTTGCTCATTTGCCACTGCTTCAGGGTTGTGCCATGAAGCGAAAACACAGTTGTAACTTGCAAGGATCTTTAATTACAATCATCAATTGTTTCAGAATACACATATCCTTCCCCACAACATATAGTCCATTAACACAATTATTGCAGCCACATTCACAACACAACTCCAGCTCATCCAACTCTTCTCATTGTGAGACATTGATCTGCGTTAATTTGCATCACAACGCATCCACATATTTTTGCAGTTTTTTATTTAGTTTTCCTTGGTGGGAAAAAAGGTAGCTGACGGACATGTTTTAGTTTACAGTCGACTAGAACAATAAGGTGAACTGCTAGTTTTTTTTTTGATTTCTATGAATAGTGACTTGGTCTTTTTTCTCTCTTTCAGACCCAGGGCAGGTTAAAGAGCTTCACACTGTTTGCCGGGAGAGAGACATCGCAAGCAGGACATCTGTACCAGCAGGAGCAGTTTCCTGACAGCTAGTGGCTTCTGCATTCATCTAACCAAGGCATGGAATCATGTTTGACTAACAAAAGGGCAGTGTGTGAACACAGTCGTCATGAAAAGGTCCCAGAAGAAAAGGCGATCAACGGAATTTGAAGTATGTTTTTTTTTTTTTATGATCTGATCTCTACCCCTCTAAAAAGACGAGAGATTTAAAGACTTCATTCCTTCCTCTATCTTTAATGTGATTCACAGTGTTACATCACAGGTTTCTTTGAAGCAGCTGAATATCTGGATATTTTGATCTTCTATGGACATGGTTTCTGTTGCAATATTAGAACGGTGTTCTATAATCACTTTCTTAAAGGAGAATTCCACACTCATCCGTCTACCTTGATTGCTGTGACATCATATATATTACACTTGTTTTTCGTCTAGATTGCCCCATTTTCTACATTTTCCGCTTGAGGTCCCCGTCCCATCCCACAGTTTGCATTAGGGCAGGTTGTCTTTATTCTATTGGGGCATTTTAGTAGCTCCAAATATTTTTTTTCACACCATATTTTCAATAGTTATACTGATGCTCATGCATGAGTTTTAGTCACTTTGGGGAAGCCTTTACTTGCAATCCCAGAGATAATCTATCCTCTCCTCCCTCCCTTCTTCCACTCTCCTCTCCAATCACTCTGTTTGAATTGTTCTCAGGGGTACCACCTGTTTTTTTAACATCATGTAGTGTCCAATTATCTTGTAGTGTATGGATTGATGTGAGTGATGAGTGATCTGCGAAAAGAAATAAGTTTGGAGCTACTAAAATACCTGCATTAGAATAAAGACAACTACAGCAATACAAACTCCAATAGAGGGAGGGGGCCTCAGGATGTAGAAAATGACAGAAATCAAGGGCATTATGTATCATGTCACAGGAATCAAGGTAGATGGATGCCCAATGTGTTTTGGTGTGGAATTCTCCTTTAAGTTAAGCCATTTTCATTCTGTTTGATGGGAATCAATTAGAACAGCTTGATCATGGGAGATTGCTCTTACATTGATCATCATGGTGTACCAAAATGCAAATGTTCACGGTCTTATTCACCTGGCAAATCTTTCAGGTCCTTTGAATATGCATGTTTTTGTTTTGGCTCTATTCCAGTAGTAATCATTGATGTTTGTTAGAGTTGGCTTCTCTAGTTCTTTACAGAACTAGAGATATGGTTGCAACTAGCCTGACCTTAGTCTGAATTGTCATTTCGTTTCACTTCATTATTCAGACTGAAGTCCCTCTCTACCGCAGCAGTTTATGGGATGGGCATTATCAAGTGACAGTCTTCACGGTGATTGGTTCATACCAAACCATAAGAATTTGGGGAAAGCAGATAATGTTGTCATATTCTGCCGTTTATAAAACTAAACCTGACGCTTCTTAAAGAATAATGAAGTGAAATGAAAGTGAGTGACAAGGCTGTGGCCAATCAGGTGCTTTGCTCGGATTTTCAACCGGCACAAAAGGCCCAAAGGCAGGGAAGCCAGTCCTTGAATCACAAGCTAGTATTTTTAAGGTGCTGACTCAGGGCTGAGCCAGGCTAGGCCACAACCCCTTTTTCTGAACAAACTCTAGCTGTGGTTGCTGTTGGAATATAGAGAAGTAGATATTTTTATATTTTTTTTTACTTGTTTTAGGTTGTTACTGTTAAAATAAATGCAGTTATCTATTCAGATATCCCTAATTAGGTCATTTTGGGGTTGTTGGTATGGCTTTGTATTTTAATCTTATAGCCTCAGAAATATTGGCCAGGAATAATAATCCTCGACCTTAAATGTGGACAAAGTGGTCAGGTGGTTAAATGTTGTACAGGCAGATTAGGGGAAACCAAAAGGCAGAAACACGAAATGACATGCTTTTGAGGTCCTTATACATGTTTATCTAGTCTATAGTGTAGCAATTATAGTGTTGATCGTAGCAGGTATCTCTCAGGTAACACAAATGTATGTCACCCTGCAAGAGAAATCTTTACTAAAGAACTGGAGAGATATGGAGACCCTGTTACGAACAAACACTGGTAAGATTGCTGTCTGGATATACCATGTACTGTATGTAGTGGGCAGTTGAAATGTATTTCAACATTAATTTAAACATCTCTAATAAGTTCATGTTTTTGCCATAGTGTTTTAGGGATCTCATGTTCTTTAATGAGCTGGAGACAATCTTATTGAGAAAACACACAATGCCATAATTATAAAGTAACTATTTAAATGGACCAAATCACACCAAGGCTCACCATGCAACTACTAAGGAGAGAGCCTTTGGTTGATTTGGT
>CM076969.1:4376014-4416812 GCA_039105355.1 Benthosema pterotum | reverse complement strand
ACCCCCACCTCTCCTATCTTCGGCTGAGCTTAAATAGCAGCTCACAGACAGACAGACAGACAGACAGACAGACAGACAGACCAGTTAAATAGCTGTTCTCGCCGTCAGACAGACAGAGAGAGTACAGCAGCTGTATGCGGTTAGAAGGAATTACAGGTTAAAAAGTATACATACAATTTCCATAAATTTAAAGCATGTACTCCAACCGGACGGATGGACCGCGCAGAGGAAGATCTTTTGATTCCATTAACATCGCCCTAGAGGAAAAACTGCTCAACTACGAGGTGAGAAGATTGATTGATTGGACACACTATGTGTAAAATAAACGTAGAATAAAAGTGCTTTATGCAGACCTACGGGAGACAGATGTGCTGGACAAAACAAAGAGTAGAGTAGAATCCTGCACACTGTCCTCACTTAAAGCATTTTGTTGGGCAACATTTTGGTCGTTCAGATGTTCACCAGGCATTGGATGGGTGGGTACAGTTCAAATGAAACATACAGTTCAAAGTCAATACAAAATAATAAGAAAAAACTGCTACTTTGAGTACAAAACCATGCGTGAAATGTATTGTGCAATAAGACTTGATTGCATCAGGATCCTCCATTAATTTTCAAATTCCATCAGAAGACGTATAAATATAACTATATTAAAATAAAACAGAAAGGAGATCTCAGACAGAGGAGGTTTTATTAGCTATACATATTATAATTGTGTCAGTTTTGTCATTGTGTTAGTGTTTTGGTCATATTCTATATCCATTGAGGTCCTGCACGTGGACGATTACTAAAAGTCACTTTTCAAATATATACTTTATAAAACCTTAAATAATACATTATAAAAATGAATTAAAAAAATCTTGAAAAAGTGTAAAACGTGCTGCTGAAGTGGTTAGTGTTTTGTAATAATAATTCATTTGGCCAAAACCACAGGTTGAGATCCACAAAACATGACATAACATGATTATTCTGGAGCTGAACCAATAATTATATCATTTGATGTTGACAGAGGCTGTCTGTTGCTGCAAAAAAAAAAAACAAATAGAGGCTTGTCTGCTGAAACACATTATAATTTACGATGTAGGTATATAGCAGACACTCTTAATCTAGAGTAATTTACAGTAAGCAAGAACAATAAAATACTGAAGTGTGCGTCAATGACACCATAATATACTTGTTTACAATGTTTGTCATTAAGATAATATCTTCTGTCACATCAGGATGTTAATAGTCAAGATGTAGTTGTATCTGCATATGAGGGTTTATCAAAATATGAGGGCATTTGTTTAACTGACAAACTTTTTCTGATCATTCAATTGCAAAATGAGCTGCATTGAGTTTGTCCGAAAGATAGTGTAGACTGTGTCGCTGTCCGGTTCTGAAAGACATTAGAGGCTGGTTGTTGCTGTCCATGGTGCTGAAACACAGAACAGACTGCCTGTCCTTGCTGCTAAAACACATCAGAGATTAATGTACAGTATATGTCTGGGATCCCTAACTAATCGAGTTATCCTAATTAATCATTGTGATAGTTCGCTTTTGTTTGTTTTAGAATGTGTGTATATATATATATATATATATATATATATATATATATATATATATATATATATATATATATATATATATATATAACTATCTTCTTATTTATGTGTGTGTGCGTGTGTGTGTGTGTGTGTGTGTGGTGTGTGTGGTGTGTGTGTGTGTGTGTGTGTGTGTGATATAGAGAGAGATTTTTGTGGTCTGCAAATGGGTCTAAGAAAATTGGGAAACAATGTGTTCTATCTGGTGCTGATTGCCACATGGAATTCTACACGTACTGTATTCTATACACATATTGTTTGTTATACTTTTTTATAACATGTCATGATGGTGTAATAATCAATTACCTTTAATTTCAGATCAATAAATCCACCTTCACTAAAATTGAGGAGAACAGCGAGAAAAAGACATCGTCTCCTGAGAAAGGTCGTGCTGCCATCGTCTTCTCCCTCAAGAACGAAGTGGGAGGTCTGGTGAAGGCCCTCAAACTGTTCCAAGTAAGCTAAATGATTGATAGTGCATAAGCAAATTGACACTGTTGAGATAAATTATCATCAAACAACAGCATTACTTAATTTACAAGATGTCCACACAAATAGAGAATACTGAATAATTCTAACTATGTTATCCCTCCTAATACAGCATGGAATTGTGGACAAAACCCTATACAAACAGCAACAAATGTTTCTTTATAGTTTTGGGTCTGAGAGGCCAAACCACATCACTTGGTGGTCCGTAGCAGATTAAATAATGGACCTTTGTAGAAAAAATCCTTGTGCACACCTACAGCGACAGGTGCGTCGGAGCCAGCAAACAAATGCACGTAATCAGAAGAAGAGGGGGTCCCGCACACTGTCTTCACTTTGAAATAGTTTTATTTAGGCAAACAACGTTTCGGTCTGAACGACCTTCATCAGGTATCATCAGGTATACCTGATGAAGGTCGTTCAGACCGAAACGTTGTTTGCCTAAATAAAACTATTTCAAAGTGAAGAGAGTGTGCGGGACCCCCTCCTCTTCGGAATAATGGACCTTGACAAAGAAACCACTGGTGTATATTAATAATAATAATAAATAATTAAGTGGGAGGACTTTCCCTGTTCAGTGTGAGACACACCAGTCTATAGATTTAAAAACTCAATGTCATAGGCTACACAACAACAACAAACCAATCTGTAGAATTAACAATGTTCTAAAATAAAATAAAAAATGTACAATAAACACACAATGCACTGATGGACATGAGAACATCATATTACAGTGTATATTCCATAAATGAACGAACATTACAGCACCAATGATTTAATTATTGTCACATCCAAGAGGTTTTGTTTGATACGATTTGACATGCCAGAGGTCAGATATAAGCAAAGGAATACAATATTTTTTTTGTTCTCTCTTTCCTAAAATCCATAGCAATTATTCAATATTTAATGTACATGTTTTACAACTGTTCTTTCCCCAACCCAAACCAGCACATGACATATTAAGGCTGGGATGGGCATAAAATGGATACTAATCAGTAGGGCTGGACCTCTGGCTGGCCCAGTTAAGGCCCGGCCTTCATTTAAGGATCATTGAGAACTCTATAGTTGTACGTGTCGTGTCTGTTGCAGGAGAACCATGTGAACCTGGTCCACATCGAGTCCCGGAAGTCCAAGCGTCGTAACTCAGAGTTTGAGGTCTTTGTGGACGTGGACAGCAACCACGAGCAGCTGAACGAGATCATCCAGCTGCTGCAAAAACACGTCAACATCGTTGACATGGAGAGGCCGCCGCACGACAACTCCTGTCTGCCATTCCACCAAGGTACATTGTAGACCATTGTTTCCCAAAGACTGGGTCGGATTGAGTCGCAAAAATCTTGTTTGTTTGTTTATTTATTTATATAATTTAATATATATTCTTTGTCATCATTCATTGGTTGGTCCGATGGCATTCCAGGCCTGGTTCTGAAAGACAGTAAAATCATTGTGCGACTGTGACCTCTGGTCATAACTGCTACCAACGGGAGCCGTTTTACTATAGTTTATAGTCACAAAATGATTTTGCCCTTCATGGTGGTACTGGATACATATATTGTAAAGAGTGTATTTTATGTGATGATTTATAGCTAATCATTAGGAACATTATTTGCTCCCGTGCTAATTACCAATAACCCGTACGGGTGTTAGAAGTGTTAGAAGCCTTTGAAGTGTGGTGTCCTAGTCAGTTTTATATGTGAAATCTACAAGCATAACCATATACCCGTACAAGTAGTGAATTCTGGACTTTCACAAGCAAAGACAGATGTAAACTAGCTCCTGTCTGCTGCGTGTGTTTGCAGACATGGACAATGTTCCCTGGTTCCCCAAGAAGATCTCAGACTTGGATAAATGTGCAAACCGTGTTCTGATGTACGGATCAGCTTTAGACGCCGACCACCCGGTACGTACTGACCCATCCTGTATCCGTAGTTATGTATGCTTCTGCCCCTAACCGAACCCTTGTTTTGTGTTGTGATGTCATACTGTATGTAATGTCATGTCATGTCCTCCTATATGACCTCATTTCCAGGGATTATAATTCCTGGCTTTTGTGTGTACTACTGTATGTATTGCAGGGATGTTTATATCCTAATATCATGTCCTATGTGTTATATTTGTAGGGCTTCAAGGACAACGTCTACCGGACAAGGAGAAAGCATTTCGCCGACCTCGCTATGAACTATAAATAGTAAGCAATAAACTTCCCCGTAGTTGAAAGGTCGACCAGCCTTGTTACTGGTAATGGTATTCATGTATGTTTGTGATTGTAATTCTTGATGGACATCAGAGCTTACAACAGCTGTGCTGAAACAAAATATCAACCTGGTTGGCATTTTGGTGGCAATAAAAGTTTCTTGTATCTTCGTAAATGGGAAGGCTATGCCTCAGAAGAATATTGTGATAATATTTGGAATTCGTCAATGTCGCTTCAGATTAACCGGTTTAGACCCTTTACCTAAATTCAAATGTTTCAACGTAAGCAACAGCTGTACATGTTTTAAATAGCCTCGCACACAGGGCCGTGTAGGCTGCGGGTGCTGCTTGGGTTATAAGCTCCAGTAATTTTCCATTTCCGGAGCCAATAATGTGTGCTTCCTTGTTTGCAGCGGCGACCCGATCCCACGCATCGAGTTCACGGAGGAGGAGGTGAGGACGTGGGGCGTGGTCTACCGGGAGCTCAGCGGACTCTACCCCACACACGCCTGCCGCGAGTACATGAAGAACCTGCCCCTGCTGGCGGAGCACTGCCACTGCAGGGAGGACAACATCCCGCAGCTGGAGGATGTGTCGCGCTTCCTCCGAGGTCAGAGGTCACGCTGACTGCACCGTTAAAAAAAAAAGACAATAAAGCTTAACCCATTTATTGCATGGGTTTTCAACCTTTTTGACTCCAGGGACCACCATTTATTCAGCATTTGAGCCATGGACCACCATTTGATTACATTTTCACACCAAAGACGTAAAATTCCTTTGGTGTTGTCCACAATTCCAGGCTGTATTTTGCAACAGAACAGTGTAGACTTCTTAATTAAGCGGTGCTAATTCAGATGATGAATATTTTAACTCTTGAGAGTGTAAAAATGAAACCAAATGGACCCTTGCGGGTCCATTTGGTTTCATTTTTACACTCTCAAGAGTTACATCTGGTATATAAGATTTCCATCATTTAGCCTGGGGACCACCTGGAACCTTCTCAGGGACCACTGGTGGTCCCCGGACCACCTGTTGAAAACCCCTGATTTATTGCATTTTACAGTACCTAGATTGTGCATTACATTCATCTGACCGTAAAGTAAACCTTGGTTCGAACTGGATCAAGCATTGTATGAGAAAAAAATAAAATAAAATAAATCACTCATCATCTATGCTCTGGATTGCTTTGTCTAGAACGGACCGGATTCACCATCAGACCGGTAGCGGGTTACCTCTCACCCCGAGACTTCCTGGCCGGATTGGCCTTCCGTGTTTTCCACTGCACCCAGTATGTAAGGCACAGCTCCGATCCACTCTACACCCCAGAGCCGTAAGTTTATGAAAATGCTTCTCAGTGTTTTACAGTGTGTTCCATTCAGTGTTGGGAATATTACTTTACCTTGTTAATATATTACGTATTAATTATTACCTTCATTTTAAAGCAACATATTATATTACAATATTACTGTCCTAGCAAGAGTAATATATTAATATTACTATTACATATTACTTAGAAAAAACTTTTACAAAATATATAATGTGTCACTATTAATCAAATATTGCGTAGGCCAGTGGCATACATACAAGCCTACACTTGGCTATCTGTCCAAATCCATATGAAATCAACTTGAAAAAACGTCACTCCTGAATAAATAATTTGATGACAAATGATAGAAAATAAGTAATTATTTAACCTCTGCAGTTGTCAAGATAATTTCACAAGAACATTTTCAACGAGACAGATTGACAGAAAGTAATATTGAAAGTAATGCAGCAATGCAGAAAGAAAAGTATAATATTATATTAGATTGTTTTTGTTAAGTAATATATTTATATATAAAGTTACTGCATTTTGGTAATATATTATGTAATATATTAAGTTACGTAGTGCACATGTCCCAACACTGGTTCCATTTGTACACTCTTACAGTGACAGAGAGTTGCACTCTCAGAATTGCAGAGCTGTGATGATCCACTTGATTCCATGTATACACTCTCTGAGTTATATATACTCTAATAATAAGAGGTATAATTACATTTCTAGGGACACATGTCATGAGCTCCTGGGTCATGTTCCCCTGCTGGCAGAGCCCAGCTTTGCACAGTTCTCTCAGGAGATCGGTCTGGCGTCGCTGGGAGCTTCGGATGACTCGGTCCAGAAACTGGCCACAGTAAGTCTTTACAATGAATTGATTCAGTTCAATGGAACGAAGGCCTTTCTCGGCCGAGCCCTTCCTCCATTGTTTACATTGTGTTTAGTAACCAAAATGACTGCAGGAGGGGGTAGGGTGGAAAGCAGGGGCGGATCTAGGCATGGGCATGGGGGGGGCAATGCCCCTCTAAATACCCAGTCTGCCTCCCCCAAACACGATGCTATGCAAAACAACCCAAGATATTTCAAATGAAAGTGCTTCTATTTAAAATGATGTGAAACACTACTACTGCTACTAACTAACTACAGCTGTGGCACCACTAAACCAACAGCATTTCATCATTGAAAACAGAAAACTCTCTGAGTCAGACCTTTAGCTTTATGCATGCTGCGTGTCTGTTGCAACTTCAACAACAACTGATGATATTATTGATGCTTTACTTGACATAATTATTGATGCTTTACTTGACTAATAAAAGTATACCATACCATACCATACCATACCATACCATACCATACCATACCATACCATGTTCTATTGCCCATTTTCAACATGTTCTATTGCCAACCTGTTCTATTGCCCCTCCAACATGTTCTATTGCCCCTCCAAATGGGACATGTTACATCCGCCCCTGGTGGAAAGCAGCAGTGATGGGTCGACACACATATTCACACATTCAAGACAAATGTTTTGTGTCTTGTTCGAATACATTTTCAATGGAAGCCCAATAGTTTGACAAAACATTTTTACATTTTTTGTTGAGTTAAAATCGTACTCCCGGCACTGAACGTCTATGATGAATAGCAGAGAGGAGTGCCCTCAGTCCTTTCTGAATTCACATTGTACCACATGGTATGTCATATTTTTACTCCTACCACTTTGTTTATTTAAGGAGCTCTAAAGAAACATTACAAGTCCATAGACTTGACTGTCATATGGCGTAATGTTGGAGGGGTTAGAGGCTGAAGAAAGCTAAAAGGCAGACAGGCATACAGTCAGGCAGCCCACATGGTTGTATTCAATATAGCTTCTATTGAGACAAGTGGTCTGGTAGGACACCTAGTGGCTAAGATACTGCATGAAACTAAACTGAGCTGGCCTGAATTTCCCTTTTAGCTCAACACTAAACATTGTAGGTGAAACGTCTATAATCCATATAATTCAAGAACTATTTGCCCCAACGACTTAACATACGGCTTACACGCGTGTGTTCCAAACCAGCACAGGAGATTGCAGTGCCTGGTTGGATAGACTTTTGACCAGGAACCACCACAAAAGGCTCTTCTTAGGGCAGTGGATCTAACCTAAGTCTCCTCATATATGTACTGTAGATTTCCCAACATCTGTGCCTTAGGCAGATTGATTTCCATGTCAGCCCTACACCTGCCGTTTGATTGCCCAGGCAGTCCGTTTTTCCCTGTCAATTTTCACTCTTTAGACACAGAAAGAAACGGAGATCTCCGTATAGACACAAAAGAGACAGACGCTTAAAATGGGTCCCCATGACAACAGCTATTGCAAACTAGGTTCCCAACTTGCATTGTTTCCAAGTCGGCCAGTAGTCGAAGGGCACAGACCTACTTCATTAGAGATATCCATTATTTTTGTTAATATCTTTCATTTCACTGCAGTTTATCCACGGTTATAATGATCTCATTGTTTTCAGAATAATTTCAGTCTGTATATTGTATTATTTCAGTGTTATTTCTTCACGGTGGAGTTCGGTCTATGCAAACAGGAGGGAGTGCTGCGTGCGTACGGAGCTGGTCTGCTGTCTTCTATCAGCGAACTGAAGGTAAACACAGTCACACACAGGTAGTACCTCTGTACCTAACTAACATTTAGTAGATTTTCTGTGGTCTGGTGTTTTCTGGTTCAAACAGAAAACAATGGGAGTGTAACTGAGAACATAAAATCTACAAGAAAAGAAAAGAAAAGAAAAAAAGAAATATATATATATATATATATATATATATATATATATATATATATATATATATATATATATATATATATATATATATATATATATATATATATATATATATATTATATATATATATATATATATATACAGTATGTGTGTGTGTGTGTGTGGACTAAAAAATCCCATTATGTTAACACTGTGAAATACATCTTGAAGATGTACTGTAGTTAAGCACAATGTCGTTGTGTTTTTACTTTACTTGAGCGTTTTTGATTTACAATATTGTAGTATATTCCAATGTTGAAGTAAAACATTTAAGAACTTTTCCCTACCTTGTATTTAAAGGAGAATGTGTGTTCTCTCCGCAGCACGCACTCTCTGGCAACGCCAGGATCATGCCCTTTGACCCCAAGGTGACCTGCAGACAGGAGTGCATCATCACCACCTTCCAGGACGTTTACTTTGTCTCTGACAGCTTCGAGGAGGCCAAGGTCAAGATGAGGTGAGGTCACTAAAGGTCAAAGTTGAGATGAGGGGAGAGACCTGGACGATTCATCAGCGTGCATCAAAATCAACCAATTTTAACCAGCAGTAAAGCTTGGAAGCTTTTTTTTTTAGTTTGATGAAATATTAAAGAAGTAGCTCAAGTTGCCATGTATTGCTGTTGCTTCAATATATTTGGACAAAAATATGGTGTATTGAATATTTGTAAAATGATACCAAATGAACCCTTACGGGTCTATTTGGTTTCATTTTACGCTCTCAAGTTAAATTATATTTAAAATACTGAATTACTTAATTGTCAAGAATCTACACAATTGCAGAATAATTGTTATTTTGACCAACGTTTTTTTTTCCAGCTATCTCAATTGTGGACACAAACTTGAAAATCCTTAGTTTCGGGTCAGAGAGACTAAACTCAACATCCAATGGTGGTCCGTGGCTAAAATGCAGAATAAATAGTGGGCCCTGGTATGAAAGAGGTTGAAAAACCACTGTTCTAGGTTTAACCCTTAGTGTCCTGAACGCGTTTTGGTGTTTTAGTGTTGAAAAATAGCAGATCAACAAGCTCATGTCGCGCCACCGAGTGGCGCGACATGAGCTTGTTGTTCTGCTATTTTTGAAAATTTGTGAAAAGCATCAGAAACTAGAATCTGATCAGGACACAATGGGTTAAGAGTGTCTCAATTGTAACTCAATTATAATTGGCAGTTGTGTGTGTGACGCGTGTGACGTGTGTGACGTGTCCTTTCCAGGGAGTTCGCCAAGACCATCCGGCGTCCGTTCACGGTGCGCTACAACCCGTACACGCAGAGCGTTGACGTTCTGAAGGACACGCCCAGCATCAACAGCGTGGTGGAGGAGCTCAGGCATGACCTGGACATCGTTGGAGACGCGCTGAGTCGCCTCAACAAGCAGACGGGCGTCTAGATCGGCAGGTTCTCAGCCTGTGTTTGTCGGGAACCCCCAACAAGGGGGGTCCTATAACCTCACAACGCCATTATTTGCACCTCGGAGGAAAGCCTGGTTGGTCTGTGTTACAGAATCACTGTGTGAGCCGGTCTGGAGCGGATGGTATCGCTATGTCATGTTGTTAGGTTAAAAAAAACTGCTCATTTGAGGGACTGCTTTCGTAGGGACAAGTGGGGAAACGTTACGAGACGGAACGGGGTTAGGAGATTTATTGACAGCTTGATCTCAGGATTTCAATTCAAATATAGCAAAAATATGTGCCGGGTTATTTTAACAGACTTAAAAACAAATCTATAGCACGAAAACAGACAACAGAAAGCCATATATTATGGCATTTGAACACTGATGCCTGTCAGTCACAATGTGGGACAGGGTCGCAATTTATGGGACACCTACAAAGTCTTGGAAATGAGGGACTGTCCCACGCAAAGAGGGTCATCTGGTCATCTTACAGTACATGTTACTTCCGCATTTGACCACCAAAATTTGGTGGCCAAATGCGTAAGTTGTAAGTACAATGTTATTCCTGGGTGCTTTCTTCCCGACGCTTTAAAACGCCACTGAGCAACTCCTACAGCAGTGCCCGTGCAGGGGCCTCTACGGCGATGCTCGTTGGGCACTGGCTACTTGGAACGATGCAAGTTGGAAATCCATGCCCCACCCAGATGTGTACTATTTATGTCCATATATGGACTTTCTTTGTTATGCATGCCCGACTATGGAATCTGCCAGCTTGTGGAGTTCTGTGTCAGAGTTGAGTGTGTGACACAGACACCACAGACTGTCTGGCTTCCATAGTAAGGGCTCCCCGCGTTTGTAACAACATGATCTATAGCCATATCATCCGCTCCCGACCAGATCATAAACCCAAAAAGGATTGCTGCCCAGGCTAGGGCGGTCCATACATCTTATGGTGGGTTCTTTGATCTAAGGACCTTGATCCTGCAAAACATCGATAAAATTGTCAAATAAGATAGGAAAGAAGGAGGGAGGGGAAAAATTGCAGATCAGCCAGCAGTTTTCACAATTTTTGAAAACACTAAATGTGATATCTCAATGAACTCCTACAATTCCAAGCGCTTCTCAGGGTGGAAGTTCAAATGTGATTGTTGTGGTGGTCCCTGCCTAACAAATGTTAGCATAGTGGCTCACAAGGCATATCCCATTTGGTCTAGTAGTTTAAAATATTCGACTTTCACATGGGAGACCCGCAAGTTTGAATCCTGGGCCTCAGCCTGAGGGCAGACGTGTGCCCTGTTCATAAGGATATCCCTTTGGTCTCTGCTACATAAACACTGCTTTTGTACAGATTAAACCCTGTCAGTACAATGAATGTGCTTTGTGGTTCCAATTATTTGTCATATGTATGTCCGTCATGTGAACATGTACTGTATGTTATCATGCAAACATGGGACACTCACACCCTGCATATTCCTCGTACAATAAATAGTAAAAATAGCCAAACTTGCGCTTGTTTTATCTTGTAGAGATGCTATTTTTTCTTTAAGTTTAGGCTTAGGCTTTGGCTTTAGCAAGTTGCTCACAGCTCACACCTGAAAAACCTTTTGAAAAACATGCCCATGCATCCATCTTCAACCGCTGATCTGTAGTTGGGTCGCAGGGGCAAAAAGCATCAGAGAGTGCTAGACATTAGTAACTTCCTCTTGGGAGATCCCAAGACGTCCCAAGGCCAGTGAGTCGATGTGTTTGCTCCGGGGTCTCCTACCAGTGGACATGCAGCGAGGACCTCCCTATTGTTGGTCTACCTGAAAGGCATCATAAGAAGATGCCCGACAGACAGTGTATGAGAACAGTACAAAAGTGTTTGCATCACCCGTTCAGACCCTTGGCCCATGTTAGTATTTTCTCTATGGAGAATAATATTGGGTCAAACATACAAAATATACAACATGTGCTTTCCGTTCAGGTAATTTGTTTTCGGGACTACCATTATTTTTATATTATCCTTCCTGCTATTTTTTTTGTTTTATTTTCCTTTTAACGACTTCAGTGATATGATATGTTATGTAGGAAGTTGTGTTTGTCTGTGGTGGAAGAAGTACTCAAACGTTGTACTTGAATAAAAATATCAATGCTGCAATGTAACGGTATATATACTTTGTTAGAAGTACAAGCCCCCTATGTACTCAAGAAAACATACAAAAGCATTGGCATTAGAGTATGCCTAAAGTACAAAAAGTACAAGTATTCGCAATGCAGAATGTCCCATTTCGTACAAAATATTTTCAAAATGGACAATCTTCAAGTTCACAATGTGCCGCATCATGACATGATTTTGAGCTTGTAGATCGTGATGAAATGTATATAGGGTTGAAGAGTTTATGTATGTTTTCTAATTTAAATTTAACTTCCAAAAGTAACTAGTAACTGATGTTTTCAAATAAATGTAGTGGTTTAAAAGTGCAATCATTTATTTTAAGGTGTATGTGTAGTAGAGTAGTAGAGTACAGTAAAAGCACTAGGAAATGAAATTACTCACGTAAAGTACAAAAGAACTAAAGGTTAACATTCCACCACTGGTGTGTATATCATATTTCTCTTGTGTATCATATTGCAGGGATATCATGAACATGCTGATTGATCATTGTTGTGAATGTTCTGTCGACTGATGATTTTGAGTTTAAGAATACCTCGGATCGAAATGGAAAACAGTATAATTTGTCACCCTGAAAACATTATTTTTCTACTGTAAACACACAAACAAAGATGGGACGACCTGTAGACAAATGTATCATGAAAATAAAACGTGTTTTTTCGTGTCTCATGATGCGTGGTCGATGATCCATTTGATGTTCCATTCTGAATCACTGTGACAGGTGTTGCCCCAATAGGCCAGCAATGGGAATTATTTATTTTATTATTTTTTAGAAAAATGAGTGAAAATAACATGTATTTTGTTTTGGGTAACATATTGTAATTGTGTTTATATGCTGTGTGTGTTTTTTTCCACTGCTCTGTTCATTATGACCTGTTGGACATGCAGGCACAGGTCCCATGCAATTAGTGAGGCAGGATTGATTACACCTGTATGAGCTTTTTGGGCTAAGCACAGAACAGAACAAACTGAGTTTCGGAGGGAAAGGAGCTCTAGGATAAAAAAGTGTCCTTTAAAATAAGAAATAAACAGTAAGAAAACAAAAAACTCTCCTAAAATAATTGCCAGAAGGTGCACACAGTATGTTACTTTTTGTTATTTTCTTTGCAAACCGTGTAACATCAGTTCATCCTTTGTGGACAGTTCATTGTTTGTGCTGTAAACATTTCATCGTTGTGGACACTAAAGACAGCTCCACTGTCGAAAAGGACATTCATAATTCAGGTTTGTTTCATATTTCATCTTGATAATTCATGGTTAAAACAGATATTATTTGTTTTATTTTGTTTGCAGTTTTTCGTGTTGTCCTGGGTTATATAAATAACCTTGAGATATCAATTTAAGGTACTCAAACATTATCCATTCCATTATCCATTCCAACAAACATTGTTAGCAATCTATTGTAGTAATCTATGTTGTAAGATGATAAGAACACCCCTCACTTCACAGGGGTGTGATTTTTGTTTTTTGAGTGGTGCTATGCCCACTATGCCCCACTATGTGTGTCTGTGTGTATTACAGAATGTGATGGTTTGATTGGCTGAACACGGATTGTGATGATGTTGTATGATTATGTATAAGCACCCCCGCTTTGTGATTTTTTTATGGACATGAGAACATTAACATTCCCCCAAAATTTGAGTGCCCCTCACTTCACACAAGTGTGATTTTTATTTTATTTGTATTTTTGAGGGCACTTGTCTTTCCTATGTCCAGCTTTTAGTGTGAGTGTAAACTGTAAACACAAACTTTGCCCTACCACCTATCAAAACCTTACTTGACTTAAGAAAACTAAAACAAAGTTGTCCTTTAATAGTCAACATGCCAGCTGGCATCATATGGCATTAATTTCAGGCTTATGTTATGACACAATGGCAGTAATTCAAGAGGGATGGGGGAGTCCAAGCCAAGTCTACACAATGCTGCAAGATGATGATGATGACGCGTGCTGGATGGAAAGTGAAGCTCAATCGATAAGAACCCCAATCAATATTAGCTTTAAGATTTTAACTGGGAGTGAGGGGAGAGAGAGAGAGACAGACAAACACATACAGAGAGAGAGAGGGAGACAGAGACAGAGACGCAGACAGAGAGACTCAACAAGCCATGCCATCTCAAGTTAAACTCCACCCATACATTCACTCCACAGACAGACCATGCTGACCTGAGGGAGGTCTGTCACATCATCGTATAGTGTTCTGTTAATTGTGTGTGTTATATTAATCATTGTTCATGCAGCAGAGATAACAATCCTTATTGTCCAAGTCACCAGTGTATTATTGAAAGCGCCATGGAGGAGAGCAGAGAGACACTTCAGAACCCGGACAGCTCCTCATCACCCATGCAGGAGAGCAATGGGCCGTTTCAGCACCAGGACAGCTCCTCATCAGCCATGCAGGAGAGCAATGGGCTGTTTCAGCACCAGGACAGCTCCTCATCAGCCATGCAGGAGAGCAATGGGCCGTTTCAGCACCAGGACAGCTCCTCATCAGCCGTGCAGGAGAGCAATGGGCTGTTTCAGCACCAGGACAGCTCCTCATCAGTTATGCAGGAGAGCAATAGGCTGTTTCAGCAACAGGACAGCTCCTCATCAGCCATGCAGAAGACTAGTAGTGGGCCACTTCAACATCGGGACAGCTCCTCATCGGCCATGGAAAAGAGCAGAGAGACACTTGAACACTGGGACAGCTTCTCAGGTAATGAAGCTGTCTATCTGTCCATCTATCTGCTTAAAACTATCAAAAAGTATTTTTTTAATGCTGAATCTCATTTGAAGTTGTACACACATATTTTGAAAGTAGCAGATGTACAAGCTGATGCGCCATATTGCAGTTTGTATGCTAATTTCAAATGGTCTGACCTGAAGTGGTTAGTGCTCTGACTTGCAGTGGTTTTACATTCTACTTTCGGTACTTTCATACTAATACTCTTCTACTTTTACTCAGGTATACCTGAGTAAAAACATGGATGAAAACGGAGCCATAGAGCCCCCTTTATGGCTCACATGACGTCATTCTTGACCAAATATGGAGCCACTTCACACTGTGTGTGAGTTTTACTCTCACAATAGCGGTGTGATTTGTTCATTAAAATGCAGCGTGATCCATTCATTCCTTTAATCATTCACTCATTAATGTGGCATTCACTCATTCAACTCTAGCTGTGTGATTCATCACACAGACCAGAGCCATTGAGAGCAGCCATAGGCTGAGGATCAAAGAGTGTGTCACTACTCGATGGTGGAAATGGAAAATGTAGTAGTATTGTAGTGTCACAATTGTACAAGTACAAAAACATTGACATCAAAATGTACTTGAAGTACTATAATACCACAAGTTTGAGCAAAGTACAATCATGTCAAACTTATACTTTAAGTTGTACCAAATGGACACTAGGACAGCACCAGGTGATCAGATGCAGTGGTAAAGATCATTGCACTCATGTGTAAAATACACCCCATTAAGCAGGGATGCACTGGGTCCCATTTTTCTGAGTCTTTGGCACATGGGGGATCAGATCAACATTATGGAAAGACATTTGTACTGGTCATACAGTATATACTGTATAATGTGTCTTTAGTGCACTGTATAGGGCTTGACAAAATCAAATCAAACAACATTATGGAATATCACAACAGGTCAGCTCCATAAAGATATGTAAGGCTGGCAGAGTGGAGACAGTTCAAGTTCAGATGGGTCTGATTTTTCTTTCTTTAAAACCTTGAAAAAAGATGAATAGGAACTTCATCCATTGATCCAAGCAAGAACACTGAAGTGGGTGAGCCAGACCTAGGGGCGGTCATATGCTGTGCGTTTTTCACCCAGTGTCAAATGTCTCAGTTAATACCAGTGGCTACAGTCCCTCTGCCAAGTCCCTCTGTCAACCTAGGGAAAGCAACAGACGTACTTCATGCTTCCGTCAACGCATGAGGAGTCCATTAACATTATATATTTCTAATACAGGAATGGTTCAAATGTAACCGTTAAGGAATGGCTCTTTCAAGAGCGAATCATTAAGAGACTGAAATGGTTCTATAAGGACCCATGCAGCCCTACAGAATGTAAAGCACAACACTCTGTAGAGATGCATAATTTACCATTTCAAAACATTTAAGATTTAGACAGAATCAATGAGACAGGAAGAGAAAGGAAGGAAGAGGAAGGAAGTTGCTTTGCATCAATCCATTTGCCTATAATGTGCTGTCAAAACTATATTAGACTAGTTTATTGCTGACCAAGCTGTATACAGACTGGACGGAATGCCACACTCTGTTTTCTTTTGGAACTCTTTGACAACTCTTCCTTACAACCCACTCTTACAAATTTCACCATGTGTTGTGAGCTTGTTGATCATTTTTGTGCTGCGAACGTATAGGTCTGCTACAGCCAACAGTCTGCTTTTGGTTAAAGTGGGAAATTTAGTCTTTTCTTATTGGCCTAAAGCAGGGGTTTTCAACCTTTTTGATGCCAGGACCTACCAAATTTATTCAGAATTTGAGCCATGGACCACCACTTGAGGACATTTTAGCCCTGCAGACCCCAAAACTAAAGATTTCTTTTGCTTTTGTCCATCTTCTAGTTGTGTAGACTTGGGCTAATTCAGATGATGAATATTTTAACTCTTGAGAGTGTGAAAATGAAACCAAATGGACCCGCAAGGGTCCATTTGGTTTCATTTTTACATTCTCAAGAGTTACATCTGGTTAACCAACTTAGCTGGGGACCACCTGGAACCCTCTCAGGGACCACTGGTGGTCCCCGGACCACCTGTTAAAAACCCCTGGCCTAAGGTATATACGTTCATGAATTCAAATGCTGACCACCCTGGGCACTATAGGTACACTTAGAGACTATCAACGGTAGTTGCAGAAGTTACTGTACTTACAGTCCCCAGCGAAACAAACCTGTGCAGTCCTCACTAGTGTCTTGGCGTGTTCACTCTTATTTGCAGAAAAACATGATTTCAACAAACACAGCAGTTACAGACTAGTGTAAATGCACACGATTCCATCTCTTAAACCTTTACAACAGCTTTGTGAGCATAAAGGCACGAAATGAAGTGTTTCAGTTGAGTATACATTTTTGGGAGCACCGCGGTGCGATTGGCTGAAACATGGCAACTTCTGGCGGAAGTTAACAAATCGGAAGTCCTGCCTTTTGATGGTCTCTCTGAGGTACCATGTTCCAGGCTTTCATTTCGCAGCACAGATGTAAGCCTGGAGACCGAGGCCACGTGCTGACCGGCTGTCAGTATTTACCATTTATTTATAGGGGTTTCTTGTGACCCCTACCATTAACATCGTATGGCAGGCAAAGCTGTCAAAAATGTCCTGATGCTTTAAGTACTAAGCAGCATGTCGAACTAGGTTGGTCATCATGAATGCATTCCAAGCATTAGTTTAGCACAAAGAAACCCTGCTTGAGTTAATTAAAAACAATACGAGTCACAACCATAGACATAATTTTTACGTGAGGTCAGCATATTTTGGCCACCTTTGGACAAGTGGTTAAGCTGTTTTTAGCACAAGGAGTGTTTATGCAAAATTAGTGCTTGCAATGGAATCATACTACAGAATCATGCTACTTGGGGCTCCATTTTCGTCATCGCTAAAACCCTTATCCCTTAACTTCTTTGCCTTTTTACACTATTAAAAAAGAACATTTTTCAATAGTTTAAATGGCCAGTCTACAAGCTCACAACGTGTCAATAGATTGGCACGTTGAACTATTCCAAAACGTTTTCAAAATAGTAAATCATAAGGGGTTTAGGATAAGGGGTTTAGATGGTAACGAAAATGGAGCCCTTAGTGTCAACGCACCCTTGAGCAAGACTCTTAATTGCAACCGTTGTGCAGGTTGGTGCCTTTCCTGGTTTCCTCCACCACCGCTGTGTTAATGGGTGAAAGTAGAGCACAATCTATGGACAATGCACAGTCTGTGTAAAGCACTAGGATGAAAGTGATAAATGCAGCATTTACCGTTATTAGATTGTAGGAGGTTCCACTTACATGTACAACAGATACTACAGAGACTGCATGTTGATGCTTTAACAGACATAGTGGATGGTCCATAAATGGTGTTGATGCTTCATAAATCAACGACTGCAGGCTTGGCGGACTATTAGAGGTCTGTGTGTGTGTGTGTGTGTGTGTGTGTGTGTGTGTGTGTGTGTGTGTGTGTGTGTGTGTTGTGTGTGTGTGTGTGTGTGTGTGTGTGTGTGTGTGTGTGTGTGTGTGTGTGTGCCTTCTTTACTAAGCATGTTAAAATACTATACCCATTAGGCCCCATGTTCATCCATGCTAAACCACTTATCTAAAACTTCTTTGTCTCTTATTTTTTTTAATACTTGGCTGATCTACAAATGCACGAGTCAGCATGTTGATGTTTTTCGAAAGAAAGAAAGAAAGAAAGAAAGAAAGAAAGAAAGAAAGAAAGAAAGAAAGAAAGAAAGAAAGAAAGAAAGAAAGAAAGAAAGAAAGAAAAGAAAGAAAAGAGTTATTATTTGGTAGCCTAAGGACCAATTACTGAACTTCGAGTCTATTTATATTTTTACACTGATTTACATTATTAGGGGTCATACTGTGTGTGTGTGTGTGTGTGTGTGTGTGTGTGTGTGTGTGTGTGTGTGTGTGTGTGTGTGTGTGTGTGTGTGTGTGTGTGTGTGCGTGCGTGTGTGCGTGTGTGCGCGTGTGCGTGTGTGCGTGTGCGTGTGTGTGTGTGTGTGTGTGTGTGTGTGTGTGTGTGTGTGTGTGTGTGTGTGTGTGTGATAATTGTGCACAATCTATGTGAAGGTGTATGAATGTGTCTAATGCACAGTCATTAACTAACTAACTTGGATAAAGTGCTACATGCCCTATGCACCATTTACCATTTGATGACCGCTACTGCTGTGGAGGCAAATGATGGCTAAAACATTTATAAGTTGTTTTGTTACGTAAACACGGGACAAAGACGCATCATAATCATGCATTTAATAATTGAACGGGTGTTTTGGAAAAGCGCACTGCGTTCAGGAGCTACTATAATGTTACCCATTAGCCTTCACATGTCGCCAGACAAAAGAATGTTCAAATTAATGGAGGGTTAAAACATTGATGAGGTCAGTAACCTGAGCATCGATACACTGAAGACTGAGCGTGCACCAAACACACACACGTGCAAAAAAACATATGGTGAATGATCAAAAGATATTTTTGATGTTTTATTATTTCTTTCTTCTCTTGTTTGTCTTATTGTTTTTCAATTGCGTTAAACCATTACGAAACTGTTTCAGCTTCACTTTTCTTTTCTTGTGTGTGTGTGTGTGTGTGTGTGTGTGCGTGTGCGTGCGTGCGTGCGTGCGTGCGTGCGTGCGTGCGTGCGTGCGTGCGTGCGTGCGTGCGTGCTTGTGTGTGTGTGTGTGTGTGTGTGTGTGTGTGTGTGTGTGTGTGTGTGTGTGTGTGTGTGTGTGTGTGTGTGTGTGTGTGTGTGGTGTGTGTCCAGTCTCGTGCCAGCGGCAGCAGGTTTGTCAGGCTCTGCTGGACATCGAGGCAGTCAGTCCTTCAAGGTCAAGAGGTGAAAGGTCAAGAGCTCATGGTGCTTGGACATCCACCCCTGCCACTCCTTCAAGGTCAGAAAGGTCGTCAGACCCATCACATTTATTATACTCAGAGATCTTCCCAATTATCTTTTGGCATAAGTGTCAGAGTGGATGAGACAGAGAGAGAGAGAGAGAGTTGCAAGCGCCACGGAACATCCGTGGCAGGCGGTAGCAGTAGTGGAGTGACTTATTCCGCAGTTGCAGATGCACACATCTCCCCTCCCCCAAATATGTTTTCATGTGGCCCACCAGTTCATTACTGTAAATAGAACTGGTTTGCCTGGCTTAGAGCATCTATAATGACTGAGAGAGAGTAGCGACACCCGTTGACTCACAATGCAATGCTCGCCTATTGAGCTCCATTGACAGCAGATCGCACGTTTGCAGTTAAATTGGCGAAATTACGGAATTTTAGGACATTTTAAACATTAACAGACCTCTCGTCACCACTCAAGTAAATAATGATTTGTTATATAAGTCGCTTTACTTAATGTATATTATATGAAAATAGGGTGTGTTGTGATGCAGTGCTTAGCTACAGTATGTAGGCCTATGTTTGGAACCTGCAGAGCTCCAGTGCTGGCACCAGGCGCAATGTGGCGAGATCAAAGCTTGTCACTACTCTCTCTTTATAGATACTCTAGCCTGGCTTAGCTGCAGGCCAATTCCCAGCTTTGTGTGTTCAATGATTTGATTGGTTGAGTACCCCATAGCGATGATTTTATTGGCTTTTAATTGAGCATAAATGTATTGAGAATAAGATGTGAGGGCTGAAAAGTGAAGACCCAAAGCCTTCACAAGTCGTGATTGCCTGACCTAAAAGGCAAATGACAATACAAATTGTAACATTCCAATAATGTTCAATGCATAACAACAACGCATGGATGCACAATTTAAAAAAAAAAAAAAGTTATCTGTGAAGGTAAAATCACGGGTGAACTCATACAGTATGTGCAATGTTCTCCAGCCCTGCAGGTGGTGGGGTTGAGGCGTTTGCTCTGTCGAGTCCTTCCGGGTCAGGAGGTCATCATGTCCAGGTCAAGGCCTCTGTCAACCAATTAGCTTCCTGGAGCTCTTCTTCTCTGTCTCTGTCTGGACAAACGGAGACCAGCGGACACGACTCTGGTGAGTAAGTCATACTAAAAGAACTTAGAAAGGGGTACTCCACCCATTTTCAACATTCTAATATGTCATTAATATACCAGAGGTGCTGGGTGGACATGATAAAAACGTTCCCCCATTCTGTGTTCCCAAGAAATGGAGGTCTGAAGAAAACCACTCACATCGTGAAACATCTTGATGACATCATCAAGATGTATTTTCACCATGTTAATTTTTCTTTTTTTTTCAGAGAGCGTACAATGGAATCAAATGAACCCGTTAGGGTTCATTTGGTTGCCTTTGTACGCTCTCAGAAAAAATGTTGAAAGTGAGTTCCCTTTAAAGACCTAAAGAATTAATTTTATTAAGTGTCCTAGAGGCGAAACAGGACACAAAGCCTATAAATGGTCTCCTAAGGCCCTAGTCACTGTCAGTGTTGGGCAGTAACTAATTTTAGATTACATATTACTGTAATATTATTACTTTTGCTCCAAAAAGTAAAGTAACGAGATTACTCTGAAAAAATGGGTAATAAGTAACGCATTACTTTGCAAGTAACGCCAAGTTACTTTTTTAAAATGAGCTTGTTGTTGCAAGCAAAAATAGAACAGATTTACAAGCTATCGACAGGTACTGTAACAACAGAGATGTGCAGTAGATTGTAGATCCAGTCCACATGCAGCATCCTGCGCACAGTTATGTACACTACAAATCACTTGCTGCTTTATTTTGTATTTTATTTTTAAATACAAGACCTCAACTGTCTTTGAAAACAATTGTGAAAAAGTTTAAAAAGTCAAAGAGACAGATTTTGTTGGCTTTGTTTTCAGATGCAGTTTGTGGGATTGGAGACTATTATTATTCCAATAATTTGGATTCAGTTCTAAAAAGAGCTCGCTAAACAGATTATGTTGTACATCTCTATTTTTTCAAAGGCGGGAGTTGAGAACTTGGGAAAGTAATAACGTAATATGTAATATATTACTCTTCGATTCCAGTAATAAGTAAAGTAATGATATTACTTTGTCTAAGGGGTAACGAGTAAAGTAAAGAAGTTACTTTCCTAAGTAATATTGACCAACACTGGTCACTGTGTAGTGAAAATACCTTGTTGGCATAACATAAGGTACAACGTCATTAAAACAGCATCGACTAGAAAAAGTGCCCTTCTGGGCCCAGGTCAACAGGTCAGGCTGTGGTGGTGCATAGGCCAATGTGAAAAGCGTGCTATTTCTTCTTATGCCTTAATTTGATGGTAAAACTAATTGGATGATTTGATGCATTTTTTTTAATGTGTTTTATAAAAATCCACCTGTTGGTGGCGGCATAACAGGTCAGTGTGAAAAGGGTGTGTGTATTTGTTGCATAGTAGGAAAGTGTGTGAAAGATTTCACATAAATTGCATGCTGCGTTGATAATTTGACTATGACTTTGACTTTGAAAGTCAATTATAGACAATTAGGATGGATATGAAATATCAGACATGTTTTGAGCCCATGACTATAGCGATACTGTGGAAGGATTTTCAGGGTTTTGGGACAGAATCTGGAGAAATGTGTCTTACAAACAGGGCTTGACACTAACACTTGCCCGCTTGCCCGGGCAAGTAAAAAAAAATGGTGGGGCAAGTGAAGGCTGCTACCTGGTTGCCCAAACGGGCAAGACCTCTGTGTCTTTCCCTGCTTCAATTCCAGGCTGGATTTGTGAAACAAAACAGGCAAATTAACACATCAAAATGACCTAATCTTCTACATTCTCGTGTAGACTTGGGCTAATTAAGATGATGAATTTTAACTCTTGAGAGCGTAAAAATGAAACCAAATGGACCCGCAAGGGTCCATTTGGTTTCATTTTTACGTTCTCAAGAGTTACATCTGGTTAACCAACTTAACTGGGGACCACCTGGAACCCTCTCAGGGACCACCTGTTGAAAACCCCTGGTCTAAAGCACCCAAGTAGGAAGTAAACTTAAATGCAAAATTTACAATATATTTTTGGGGGGCAAGTGACCATGACCTGAGGGCAAGTAGAACCTGACTTGCACTTGCCCGATGGGCAAGTGTCTCGGAGACCTTAGTGTCAACCCCTGCACAAAGATCAGCCTCTTGGTGCTGCAGGAACAGAAGTGAAAAATACCGGTCAAAGGTTCATCCTTGTCCTCTAGGAAGGGTGCAGGCGATGTTTCATGGAGATCGATGTTATAGATTAAAATGTGGAAAAAAACTGCCTCATGGTGGCACTATAACATTCCATTATAGAAAATGTGGGGCAGAAGTTCATTGTTTGCATCCAGGGATTGTGTGTGCAATATTTGGCATTGACCAGATTAACGGAGCCAGAGATTAGCTGGTAACAGGCAAACATACTCTTCACCATGCCTTCGGCCGGGTGGAGACAATTAACTTATTGTGTGAAATGTGAAGGAATCACTTGGGACTTATTAACCGTAATACTGCACACTTCAAGTGCTCAGAAGTGAGATTTCATTCAGCTTTTGATCTCTGAAATGAAGGGGGTTGCCTCCACCATGCCTACACTGTGGTGTGTGTGTGTGTGTGTGTGTGTGTGTGTGTGTGTGTGTGTGTGTGTGTGTGTGTGGGGGGGGGGGGGGGGGGGGGGTGGCGTGTGTGTGTGTGTGTGTGTGTGTGTGTGTGTGTGTGTGTGTGTGTGTGTGTGTGTGTGTGTGTGTGTGTGTGTGTGTGTGTGTGTGTGTGTGCATGTGTATGCGAGTGCATGTGTATGCGAGTGCTAGAGTGAACAGGTGAATGCACCGTAACTGCACAGTGAAAAGCCCTTTATATATTGATTGACACTTTGTAAGAAGGACACTACTCTCTCTTTCTGCTGGCCTTTAGGAAGGTCTCTCTCTCTCTCTCTCTCTCTCTCTCTCTCTCTCTCTCTCTCTCTGTCTCTCTCTCTCTGTCTGTCTCTCTCTCTCTCTGCCTCTCTCTCTCTCTCTCTCTCTCTCTCTCTCTCTCTCTCTCTCTCTGCCTCTCTCTCTCTCTGCCTCTCTCTCTCTCTCTCTCTCTCTCTCTCTCTCTCTCTCTCTCTCTCTCTCTCTCTCTCTCTCTCTCCTGCCTCTCTCTCTCTCTCTTTCTCTCTCTCTCTGCCTCTCTCTCTCTCTCTGCCTCTCTTCTCTCTCTGTCTCTCTCTCACTCTCACTCTCTCACTCTCTCACTCTCTCTCACTCTCACTCTCTCACTCTCTCTCACTCTCTCACTCTCACTCTCACTCTCTCACACTCTCTCTCTCTCTCTCTCTCTCTCTCTCTCTCTCTCTCTCTCTCTCTCTCTCTCTCTCCTCTCTCTCTCTCTCTCTCTCTCTCCATGAAGTAACATGTCAGCAGTTTAGAGATCAAAGTGTTTCAGAGCACTCTGCTGTAGAAAGCATCAACGTAATGACTTTAGCTACATGGGGGTGTGGAAAGATGCACTTAAAACCAATCAGCTGCATGGGAGCGTGGCACTGATGACACATCTTCTATTGTATAGAAACCTATTGAAAATAACATATCTACACATTTGTTATAATAATTAAAATCTACAAAGATACAACAGTAGCTAAAGCAATAAAATAATGGTAGTGGAATAAAAGTAAAATATTTGATGATCTTAGGTGTAGTGGAGGAGAAGTAACAGTATTTGAAATTTGAAAATACTCAAGTAAAGTAAAAAATGCATAGGCAAGTATTTGCAGGGATTGACCTGCAAATAGGGATTGATTATATTATGATGCCGACACACTTGCATACTAAAGTGCGTGGTATGTTGTACATTTTTAATACAGTACTTGTAACTGGGGTACTTCTTCCAACATCAGTTGTTGACAACCCTTATATAAATATAATAATAGATAAAAAGTTAATCCACTGAGTGGGAGCTCAGTGAATCAACACACAGAACACATTGAACACAAACCACACCAATGATCACCATGCAAATCCTTGCAACCAAATGGTTGCGAGTACTTTCATGAAACCGTTATACCAAATTGCGAGATGCAAAGGAGTTGCAGGTTTTGTGTCCTTAAAGGGATAGATCAGATTTTTTTAAAAAATTTAAGTTGTATGCAATACAACTTAAATTATTAATAATAATAAAAAACGAACGTAATTTGTATTCTTGAATTATTTCTAAAATATTAGCACGTCCTTGTACCTTTTGGCCCCCCTATCACAAGGAACTACTTTTTGGGTGTAGTGATATGGACACAAAAAAGAATTTGTTTTTTTGGATTCGTTTACTTTTACTGCGTGGCCACAGGGACCGGGACCCCACATAATGACCAGAACTACTTCAAATTCCGCCAAAACCAGAGAAGAACTCCCACCACGGGACTCTGGTCATCAATTAAGACAGTTGACATCACTATATTTATGGACAGTATTTCATACAATTTAACTTAAAAAAAAATCTGAATTATCCCTTTAAAGCTGTGTGGTTTCCTGTGAGATTCAAAGAGTTGTACTGGTGCATTTTTGGGCCTACAGGAATGTAAATGGGCCTACCATGCACTTTTCTAGAGGTGCATTAGGCCTATAGCAGGGGTCAGCAACCTGCGGCTCAGGAGCCGCATGCGGCTCTATAGAACACAACCCTAGTGGCTCCCTGGATTTAGCAGGATTATATACACACTGGGGTGATCCGCACCAAAATAATGTAAACATTTCAGTCACTGACAGTTACATCGCCAGTTAAAGTAGCGCTTGTTGGCCATGCCAGAAAAGCCTAGCACTTACCAGAGATCAAGCTTTAATCTGAACCACCCATTTTCAACAGTTCAGAGATGTGTGGACATGAAATCTGTGTTTCCTAGAAATGGAGGTCTGAAAAAAACACCATTAACACAGTGAAACACAACTTGATGTAGCTCTGGTCCAGAGCTCCGCTGCTTCTGATTCTGACTTGCATTGGAGCTCTGTTGGTCTCCGTGCATTCGGCCATTACTGCACCCGACCAGCCTCTCTTCTCTACTGGATATATAAAGAACGTTTTACCTACTCACCAAAATAAACACGTCTTGTGTCATTAGAAAGCCTACTTACCTTGGTGGTCGCACTCTTAGCCCCCCACCACATGGATAAATTGGACTTTTTGGCCAGAACGCGATTGTTTTTCACCGGAAAACAACCAGGATTTGCGCCCTCTATCGATATTGCCAATAGAAAAGTTCCATAGGAAATATTTTTCCTTCAGTGAAAAAACGATCGCGTTCTGGCCAAAAAGTCCAATTTATCCGTGTGGTGGGGGGCTAAGCTAAGAGTGCTACCACTAAGGTAGTAGGCTTTCTAATGACACAAGACGTGTTTATTTTGGTGAGTATGTAAAAAGTTCTTTATATATCCACTAGAGAAGAGAGGCTGCTCGGGTGCAGTAATGGCCGAATGCACGGAGACCAACAGAGCTCCAATGCAAGTCAGACTCAGAACCAGTGGAGTTCTGGACCAGAGCTAAACTTGATGACAGCATCAAGTTGTGTTTCACTATGTTAATGATTTTTCTTTTAGGACACTTTTTCTGAGAGTGTACAAATGGAACCAAATGGACCCGCCAGGGTCCATTTGGTTCACATTTGTACACTCTCAGAAAAAAAAAGAAATGGGTGGAATTCCCCTTTAAGGGCTTATTAGGCTTACATTTTTTGCGGCTCCAGACAGATTTTGAATTTATTTTTTGGTCGAAAATGGCTCTTTCAACATCTTGGGTTGCCGACCCCTGCTATAGGCTGTCATATTGGTTTGATGGAGCTAGATTATTACAAATCAAATCATGTGCACTGTGCCTTAATTTAAATCGCAGTCACACAGTAATGCTTAATGAGAAGGAAATAATTTAATAACATAATGACTAATAATAAACTAATGAATATGAATCAACTTCATGAATAGTAATGAATTAACGGGTCTTGGAGCTGTCGCTGAGAAAACGACTGCCTGCTGTTTCAAACATCTCCCCCTCTCAACCACACGATGGCAGCATTTCTTCATCTATAGCCTATAAATAAATGTCTTCCTTCATTCGCATCACTGTCAGAGCTGTCAGGCTTGTCAGAGGCTGTTTATCTGCAGCCCTGAACGCACAGAATGTGTACAACAGCACAGTATAGACGCTCGTCGCCTGTCAACACCAACGGCTGACAACATTGTACAGTACGATAAATAAATAAATAGAACATTGGTGTTTACGCGCGTGTGACGGTGCCAGTGTGCAGGATAGGTCCTTTGGGAATAATGGAGGAGGAGGCTGACAGAGCCTGTGTGTAGGGCTTAACCTACATCAGTAAAACCACCAAAGCAGAGAAATCTGCTGCTCTACTCAACACTTGACTACTTTTTTCCACCACGACTCTGAAAATAGCAGGAGTGATATGATGACGAGAGAGGGGGGGAGAGAGAGAGAGAGAGAGAGAGAGAGAGAGAGAGAGGAGAGGAGAGAGAGAGAGAAGAGAGAGAGAGAGGAGGGGGGGGGGGGGAGGGAGAGAGAGAGAGAGAGAGAGAGGGGGAGGGGAGAGAGAGAGAGGGGGGGAGGGGGAGAGAGAGAGAGAGGGAGAGAGAGAGAGAGAGAGAGAGAGAGAGAGAGAGAGAGAGAGAGAGAGGGAGAGAGAGAGAGAGAGAGAGAGAGAGAACCTGCTGAGGAGAGGCAGATGGTCCAGACTAGAGAGAGAGGAAAATCCTCCTTTATATGTCATCGTATGACGGTTGTGGTGGCTTGAGTCAAGGCCCATTCACACTCCAGTTTTAGGGGTGACCAAGGTGCACCTAGGTGCATGGGTGTCCGAGCACCAAAATATGTTCCTGTGTCCGACCACCAAAATAACATTACAGACAGTACAGTGCTTACATAAAGCAGAATATTGTACAACAACGTTGGCATACTAGGCGAACACAGCTAAGATCAAAGATCATGGGTGAAGAAAGCCACATAGCATGTGATCTGTCTCATCTGCATGCTAAAAAATATAAGATCTACAAGCTCACCATGTGTTGCGATTGCGAATGCGATTCATGCGATTCATAGTTTTAGGTGAAGAGGTGACCACTGAAACGGTGGTTAGTAGAAACATTAAGACAGGCAGACAGACAGGTGCTGTGGTAAGGGGTGAGACACTTAACACTGCAGTTTTAGTAACAGCATGCTGTAGTTTTAATCAAAAACAGAGAGGCGTTAAGGTGAGCACTGTGAGTCGCTTATCACAGGGCTGAGTCACTTTTCGGTGGTCACCTTAAACCTGGAGTGTGAAAGGCCTTAAGTGTGAGCTCTGTGGTGGGCACAGTATGCATTTTGGCTATACATTTTGTACAGAAGTGAGTAAGATTTGACAAAGTTTGTACGTTATTGTTACATCTTGTGTACAGGCACATAAGAGTAAAACTTGCCGGTATTTTTGCTTCTCTGAATTCTTTTGGGTAATACAGCAGCATAGATAAAATAACATTAAACAGCAATATCAGCCAGCACAGTAAACAAAGTGATAGATAGCATATGTAGATGTCTTCCTGGTATAGTAGCATGGTACACCTTTTTTTGTGAACAGCTTCACAGTACATCATAACAAATTTAATTTACGGAATGATGAACATCGAGCATATAGTGTGAGTTATCATCACACCTAGCAAGATATTTTGGCTATAAACCCACACAGAAGTGAATAACATCAGGTGTCTTGTGTATTGATTCATGGTAATAAGCGTGTTCAACGGAGCGGAACGGGGGTTCCCTTTTAGTGGTTTAAGCCTTGGTTGACCTTGAGCTGTGACCTTCCCCAGTCGAGGCTATAAAAGAATATGTAATAGAGCTGCGTGATAAATTGTCACTGTGACTGAATTGCCCTTTTAGTGAAGGTTGAAAGCTGCGTCGATTACAGAAAGGGGTCTCAACATGTGGGTTGTGACTTTATTGTAATTTATTCCGGAACAGTGGCTGGCCAGTTTAAGTGTATAGTGGTTCCCTACTGTTTTCAACATGAAAGACCCCCAAATCGAATTGACGCCTGCAGACCCCCAGACTAGATGATCTGCTATTTTCACAACATATTGTCTGCGGCTCAAACTACTCACTTTTAGCTATACGTTTTATTTTTTATTTTATTTTTTACACGGGGCAGTTAAAGAGGTCACAATTGGGCATGTTGATACAACACAGCATGGCATCCCCCAATAGTACCCCCCTTCACATTCAGTAGACCCTGCGATCATTTGTGGCCAGATGTAATTTCCTGGGGACTAGTAGGACTACCGGGAAATGATAGAGAAAAAACTGCTATAGAACATTGTAAAGAATTTGGTTCTTCGGCCTATAGACTTACCAAAAGGTTCAGCTCACACACTTGGTGTCAGTGTTTTGTTTTTGTTTCGTTAACGGCGTGGTGGTTGTGTCTGGTTTCTAGACTATAAAGCCTTTTATGGTTTTATGGTTAGCGTTCCATTAATACTCATTAGCAATAATGATCCCATGGAAACAGATGTTTAACATCAATAAACACAAACAGAATATATTGATGGGCTAGAGTTGTTTCTGGGTATCCGATCCAGTAAACACTTGTGTCTAATTACAATCCACACGGTAGTTGTTGCGACCGCAGGTGCCGGTTTAGTACACTGTGTGTAAACCAGGAGGAATCCTGTCACGCTATATTACAAGTGCGTTGTTTCTGCAGCAGTCTCCAGCAGTTTCACAATGAGCCAATAGAGTGACACACACAAGTCGACTATATTACATTTAGTTGGAGCTGCATGGAGAGGTGGTCAGGCTGGCAGACAGGCACTAACTAGGCTACGTAAAACTCTGAGGTGTGCACTGGCTGAAGGAGGTTTTACGGTATAGCAGGCCAGGTGGAGACCAGCCAGCTAATTAGGTCCCTTCCCATTCCGCCTTTGCCCAGAATAGGCACGTTAGCAGCGAGGGGACAGGGCAAGAAAGCTTGACCTGCATAGCAACAGTTTCTAAACTATTGGATTGGCATTGAGCAGTGGCTTTTAGGGTGGGATTAGTGAAGGACTAATTGCCAGCCCAGGACACACCTCCACAATAATGATGAACTACATTATTGTGGTTTCCCATGCAGGGATAAAAACATGCCCACATTCAAGCTGCCATGACATCTATTTGTGGGAGTGGAGGTGTCACACTCGTCCCTCTCTCCGTCCACCAAAGGAGGGTATCCCCTCACACACGTTACCATGGCAACTCCCACAGAGCTTAGACAGGTGTCTGGGAGAGAGAGCGAGAGAAAGAGGGGGGGGGGGGGGGGTTCTCTGGGGAACCAAAAGATTGTGTGCAGTTCTCTCTCTCTGAAGTGGTGCAACCACTTCATTAAGGAGCGTTGTGTGTCCATCTGTCCCTGGCTGTGGTTGTCTGTCTAAGCAAGAAACTTGAGGGGTCTGGGATAACTTGTGGGGTCTGGAAGTTCTGGGTCCCTCCGCACGCAGTTGCACCACTTACTTACTGCAAACGAGTGTGATTTTTTGTTATCGGGTTGCTTATCACACCCCCATAAATTAATTGACTGTTGTGTTGATAGTGTTCATTGTGTAGGTCATAATCACCAATAAAGCTTGTTGAATTGAAGAGAGTTAGGGAGGGAGGGAGAGAGAGAGAGAGAGAGAGAGAGAGAGGAGAGAGAGAGGGGGGGGGGGGGATATACATTTGGAAAATGGTCACACCCATAACATTTTCGGTTACAGGACTTTTATTAGGCAAGTAAAGCATCAATAATAACATCAGTTTGATCAGTTGTTGTTGAAGTTGCAAGAGCATGCATAAAGCTAAAGGTCTCAGAGAGTTTTCTGTTTTCAATGATGGAATGCTGTTGGTTTAGTGGTGCCACAATGCTGTAGTTAGTTAGTTAGTAGCAGTAGTAGTGTTTCAAATCATTTTAAATATAGGCATTGTAATTTGAAATATCTTGGGTTGTTTTGCATGCCATCATGTTTGGTGAGGCAGTCAGGGCAATTCCCATTCCCATGCCTAGATCCGCCCCTGGGGGAGAGAGAGAGAGAGAGAGAGAGAGAGAGAGAGAGAGAGAGAGAGAGAGAGAGAGAGAGAGAGAGAGAGAGAGAGAGAGAGAGAGAGAGAGAGAGAGAGAGAGAGAGAGAGAGAGAGAGAGAGAGAGAGAGAGAGAGAGAGAGAGAGAGAGAGAGAGGATCATTTTAAATATAGGCGTTTTGATTTGAAATATCTTGGGTTGTTTTGCATGCCATCATGTTTGGTGGGGCAGTCAGGGCAATTAGGGGGGCGTTGCCCCCCCCCCCCAATTCCCATGCCTAGATCCGCCCCTGGAGAGAGAGAGAGAGAGAGAGAGAGAGAGGAGAGAGAGAGGAGAGAGAGAGAGAGAGAGAGAGAGAGAGAGAGAGAGAGAGAGGGGGGGGGGGGGGGGGGTCTAACGTCAGAATGGGAGAGAGCACTGAGCAACTCGCGATCCTCCCACACGCACAACGCACTCACAGAATGTAACGCCACTTCCAGCTCAGCCAGTGTTTTCACACGGGAGGATATTCACAATAACGACAGACAGTAGGGCTGTGTAGGACGGACACACACGGTACACACACACACATCCTTAAGCACCATATTATCTGCGTAAGGAGAGCCATGATGGTGCATCACTCCGGATCCATTCAGTCTTCAAGCAGCACAAAGGTTGGTGTTAAAAACACAAAGTTGTCACGTGTGTGCGTAATGTGTGGAATGTGTCGCTGACTGTGTTACTGTTACTGCTGCTGCTGCTGCTGCTGTTTTTTAATAATTGGACTAAATTGCCTCGAGCACTTTTCCCTCACCGTATTATTCAAGAGCGCACATGTGGAGTGGAAATGTGTGATGTTATGAACGATATGAGAGATATGTGACGCAGAGAGAGGGACAGAGAGAGAGAAGAGAGAGAAGAGAGAGAGACAGAGAGAGAGAGAGAAGAGAGAGAGAAGAGAGAGAGACAGAGAGAGAGAGAGAGAGAAGAGAGAGAGAGAGAGACAGAGAGAGAGAGAGAGAGAGAGAGAGAGTTATAATGTGTCTGTCATGGTGTTTAAAGCCTAATGAAGATTTAGACCAGTGGTTTTCAATCTTGAAGGGTCCACTATTTATGTATGTATTTATTTATTCAGCATTTGAGCCACGGACCGTCCACCATTGGATGACATTTTCGCCCCACAGACCCCAAAACTAAAGATGTATTTTTGCTTTTGTCCACAATTACCAGACTGGACTTCAGAAACAAAACAGTCAAACATACAGATCAAAATGACCATTAATCTTCTACATTCTCTAATTATGTTGACTGGGCTAATTCGATTTAATTAACTCTTGAAAGTGTAAACATGAAATTTGGTTTCATTTTACGCTCTCAAAGAGTATCTGGTTAATCAGGTGTAACTCTGTAACCTGGGGACCACCTGGTGTAGCAGGTGGCTACAGCCTCTGTCGTGATGGCCTCCAAAGTCTAGTATCTGCCCCTGGACCAAGGGGATGTACTCTTGGTCTAGTGGTTAAGATGTTGGACTTTCACGTGGGAGACCCGGGTTCGAATCCCGGGCGTTACATTGGTGCTGTGACCCGGATCGGGTTTCCCCGTGAAAGGAGGTCAAAAGGGAGGTGAGTTTAGCAGGTGGCTACAGCCTCTGTCGTGATGGCCTCCAAAGTCTAGTATCTGCCCCTGGACCAAGGGGATGTACTCTTGGTCTAGTGGTTAAGATGTTGGACTTTCACGTGGGAGACCTGGGTTCGAATCCCGGGTGTTACACTGGCACCCTCTCAAGGACCACTGGTAGTCCCCCCCAGACCACTGGTTGAAAGAGATATATCAACGAAAGTGAGTCTAATTCTTTGTAGCACTACAAGTTCTGCTTATTATGAATATTAAACTATAGGCCTTTGGATCAAGAGCATCATACCCAATACCGTCATTTCGATATAGGCTACTTTAACTATAAGCAATTAATGTCACAAACGATTAATTGGATACAAGCCTTGGTCTAGACACAGTGAAGGACAGGGAAGACATTATGTGTTGTCTTGACTGGCTGCCCATATTGGCAGTGAGGAACTCATCAGTCACTCACTGCAGGGCCGGATTTAGCCAGCCCTACTAGGGTGGGGCTGGCTGGAAGAATGGTAGGGTGCAGGGCAGCTCCAAAGTTTTTCATATGTGAAGCAGTGGTTTTCAACATTTTTGACCCCAGGGCCCACTATTTATTCGGCATTTGAGCCACGGACCTCCATTTGAGAACATCATACCCCCACAGACCCCCGAAACTAAAGATTTCTTTTGCTTTTGTCCACAATACTATGGCTGGATTTAGGAAACAAAACACACAGATCAAACCATTAATCTTCTACATTCTCTAGTTGTGTAGACTTGGGCTGATTCAGATGACGAATATTTTAACTTTTATGAAACCAAATGGACCCGCAAGGGTCCATTTTCATGTTTCAGTCCCTGGACCACTGGTTGAAAACAACTGGTATTACCTTTCATTGGGTGGGCCCTGCCCCCCTCTAGATCTGGCCTTGGTTCACTGAATGTTTCGGGAGGGGATGGTACGGTGTGCTGGTGCCACTTGTCTTAAAAACAGCTGCTCTTGTGCAATGATCAATGAACGCAGCGCCCCATTCGTTCATTCATTCAGTACAGTGGAATGAATGAGGACTGTCTGCAAAAAATAGTGCAGCTGTGCAGCATGCACATTTGATCTCTGCATGTGGTTTTGTGTCATTGTGTATGTTTTAATTAATAATTTATGAGCGTGTGTGCGCGCGTGTTTGTGCTTGCGGCCGTGCGCGCATGCGTGCGTAGACTAGCGTGTAGACTACAGAGGGAGCGAGCTTTTTATAGACACATTTGGACTGCTTGGATTGGAGCTAGCCATACACTATTGTCTTCACCAGGCTGAAGGCATAATGAGCTCTTCTCTAAGCCCCACCCTTTAGGGTGGGGTTTGCTCACTGTCCAATGGCAATCCAAACACATTTTCTGATATTATTCCTTAAGATTTTACACACATGCTCTCCATAGTCTTTAGCACAAAAGGCCTTTGGTTCTTGTTTCCATTCAGGTCCATGCACTCACATCAGGGGCGAACTCAGAAACCCAATCCAGGCTGTTTTACACACCAAAACACATTGGGCATTCATCGACCTTGATTCCTGTGACATACTGTACATAATGCTGTTGATTTTTGTCATAGATGCCCTCTTTCCTACAATTCACCCTGAGGTCCCCCTCCCTCCATGCAGTTATCAATGCCGCAGGTTGTCTTTATTCTAATGCGGGTAATTTAGTAGCTCCAAACCTTTTTTCACTTTTTTTTCACACATCATATCAAACCACAGAAGACAATTGGGCCATTACATGATTTGTATATATATATATATATATATATATATATTATATTATATATATATATATATATATATATATATATATATATATATATATATTAGGGCTGGGACTTTCACTGATTAATTGAGATTAATTAATCACAGAAACAATAAAGTGATTAACAAAATGAACTCATTTTAATCACCACACAGACCCCAAAACTAAAGATTTCTTTGCTTTTGTCCTCAATTTCAGAAACAATGTCACAGTCAAACATACAAATCAAAATGACCATTCATCTTCTACATTCTCTAGTTGCGTAGAATTGGAATTCAGATGGTGAATATTTTAACTCTTGAGAGTGTAAACATGAAACCAAATGGACCCTTGCGGGTCCATTTGGTTTCATGTTTACGCTCTCAAAGAGTTACATCTGGTTAACCAGCTTTTGATCTAGTTAACCAAATTTTGATCTGGTTAACCAACTTGCGTCGACCCAGTTTTGATTTAGAAAAACTCAGGTGGCACCCGTGCGACAGGAGTTTCACCCTGAGTGATTGGAGAGGAGAGTGGCAGAATGGATGGGAGGACAGGAGGAGGAATAGATTACCCGGATTACAAGTAAAGTCTGCCCCAGAATGACATAAAACGCATGCAAGAGTATCACCACACGATTAACGATACAAACTGTGGTAGGGAGGGGGACCTCACGGGTGTGAAATGTAGAAAAGGGGGCATCTGTGACAAAATCAAGTACACTATATAGTCACAGGGATCAAGGCAGGGGTTTTCAACCTTTTTGATGCCAGGGACCACCATTTATTCAGAATTTGAGCCACGGACCACCACTTGAGGACATTTTAGCCCCACAGACCCCAAAACTAAAGATTTCTTTTGCTTTTGTCCATCTTCTATTTGTGTAGACTTGGGCTAATTCAGATGATGAATATTTTAACTCTTGAGAGTGTAAAAATGAAACCAAATGGACCCGCAAGGGTCCATTTGGTTTCATTTTTACGTTCTCAAGAGTTACATCTGGTTAACCAACTTAGCTGGGGACCACCTGGAACCCTCTCAGGGACCACTGGTGGTCCCCGGACCACCTGTTGAAAACCCCTGAGATAGAGTGATGCTAATGTGTTTTGGTGTGGAATTCTCCTTTAATTAGCTTTGGCCTAAAAAATATAGTAGATCTACAAGCTTGCATAATATCTTTTAAAGCAGTGGTTTTCAACAACCCTTTTTCATATCAAGGACCCCCCCCCCCTCCCTCTCTCTCTCCAGGGACATTGTAGTAGGCTACATCAATCAACATTTGTGTTTCATCCCACATCAATAATGCGTTCCAGAATTAGCTCATGTTCCACTGTGGTCCCTGAGTAGCTGCACAAGTAGCCTACCGTTTCTATTTTAGTTTCTTTGTTTGTTGCTTTTTGGTTTAGGTTGATCAAGAAATGGCGGTGTCATCGATGCAAGTTGGAAATACAAGCCCCACCCAGATTATTATTACGTCTTTGTCCCTTTTATGCCCAAGAGTGACACAGAGGCAAACACATGCGCGCACACGCATGCACACGGCCACACGCACATGCGCGCGCTGCGCGCGTGCGCGCGCGCGCGCACACACACACACACACACACACACACACAACACACACACACACACACACACACACACACACCACACACACACACACAACAGTATAAAAGTATAGCTTTCACTACATTCTATTCTGTAAAATGTAGTTTTGTAAAATGTTTGTTTAAAATATAAATGATGATGCCAATCACAAATGAAAAAATATTAGTCATGTGAAGCAGACTAAAGGCCATAGCTATTTCCTCAGGAAAAAATAATCATGTGAGAGTTGTGGTCTCATTTCTCTTGGAGAAAAATCGAGATTCACATTGAGCAAGAATTATCCGTGCAAGAGTGATGCATGTTTTCTTTCTCAATATCTTGGGAGTACCAATCTGAGCTTGTAGATCTGCTATTTTTGAATAACCAAAGTAAAAAAAAAACACTGGTTATTTTTAGGCCTACTGTTGTTAAAATCCGAGACAACTCTGGCTGTCTGATTGATTTTCAGGGAGAGAACTGTTACAATCTGTCTCAGTAGCAGTCGAGTCGGCTGGAGATGAAGTTTCTTTTTCCAAATCCTCTAATCCCTGATATGGTCTTAAGGTGATAGTAATCTATCTGGGCTATAAGCATCCAGGCTTAGTGCAGAAGCTTAGCTCCTAGCTGAATGAGTGGCAGCCAAGAAACAACCCGATTAACCCATTAAGCCCTGAGACCAAATTCTACAAAATGTATTCCAAATTATGACATTTTTACTGAGACAAAAAAAACAGCAGTGGTGTTCGAACCTTTTCATGTCACAGTACTCGCAGAATTATCCACATTTGGCAGCAATCCGCCACTTGATTATGTGGTTCTAGGGAAGTCCCAGATTAAAGATTTGGGTTAAAAATGTTGACCATGTGGCACCCGCTGGCCAAGTGGTCTGGGCACATGCCAAATATAGGCTTTGGCCTGACAGCGTGCCACATGTTTGAGTCTCACTCATGACAACCTTCGCTGCTCCCCTTCACACTCTCCCTCTTTTTGTCTATCTTCGCGTAAACCTAACATTAAAGGCAAAAAGCAAAACATAAAAATACAAAAGTTTGCTGTGAAAGAATTAAGAATGTAAAAACAAACTTGTAGATCTGCTATTTCTCAACAGCTAAAGTTTCAAATAAAGGATAAAGTTGTTAAAAGCTAAGGCGACACATGCAGATGTGTACTCTTTTGAAATTTGTAAATGTCCAGTGCCTTGTAGATTTTGATTATGACTGGTCTTGGCCAGTCATATCTACATTTGCAGACCTGTTGTTTCGATTTAACTTAGCATTTAACTTAGCAACTTTAAGGGTGCTTGTAATGCATTCCGGACGGTATGTTCACATTGCAGTATTGATGCTTTTACTTTAAGTGAAATAATTTAGCATTTCTCCCACCATTTGGTATTAACCCATTGTGTCCTGACCTCGATTGGAGTTTCTGACACAGATTATACAGTAGTTTGACACCAGATTATAGCTGCAGCAAATTCTAGCTTTTGACACTAGATTCTACAGTAGTTTCCGACACTAGATTCTAGTTATTGACATAAATGATAGTTTCTGATGTAGGATCTACTTTTTGACACTAGAATCTAGTTTCTGACCCCAGACAGAATCGAGTTTTTGACACTAGATTATATCGTTTTTTGACACTAGATTCTAGTTTTAAGAAAAATCTGTGGTCCTGTGTCAGGGATGCTAACATATCTCAAGCCAAGGACCACCAGAATTATCCATATTTGCCTGCAGACCCCCATCTGAAAACATGTTGTTCTAGGGGATTCCCAGAAGCAAAAAATCGAGCTAAAATGTTTGCTTCCAGAAGAACATATTCAGAGATTTGCAGCACATTTTCACATTCAAAAATAGCAGAACAACAAGTCATGTCGCGCCACTCGGTGGCGCGACATGAGCTTGTTGATCTGCTATTTTTCAACAGATAAAACACCAAAACGCGTTTAGGACACAGAGGTATTAAAGATCGAAGGACTGGAGTGAAGACTGTTTGACTCTTACGCTTCAGGGGGGAAACAGTCCCCGACACTGTGTGGAGTTTCTGTAATGGAAAATCTATGAGACGCATCAAACAATGTTCAGCTCATGTTTCTAATGGAAAACACTACTTCATACTGCATGTAGTTGACATTGATCCTCTCTTTGTGTGTGTGTGTGTGTGTGTGTGTGTGTGTGTGTGTGTGCGCTTGTGCGCGCGCTGTGCGCGTGCGCGAGAGGAGAAACTGCTGCTATTGGTGCACAATTCACAATGCATTTGAAAGGTTTTATCCCAAGCTATAGTTTTCATAGTTTTGTAAGCTATACTGGTTCCCAGATTTCCCAATGTCCCACACAGCTCTGTTTTGACTGCTTTGTTCCATTTTGTGTTGTTTTGCAATGTAAAAATAGTGTTCTCATGCCAATTAAAACTCCTTTGAACGAGAGTGAGAGAGAGAAACTTAGATACAACATGCGACTACCCATTATCCCCATTCCCCAGTGATCGTTGCAATGAGGTCCTTTGGTGTGGACTGGTCTTGTTGCTTTGGTGTGGACTGGTCTTGTTGCAGTGGTGTGGACTGGTCTTGTTGCTTTGGTGTGGACTGGTCTTGTTGCAGTAGTGTGGACTGGTCTTGTTGCAGTGGTGTGGACTGGTCTTGTTGCAGTAGTGTGGACTGGTCTTGTTGCAGTGGTGTGGACTGGTCTTGTTGCAGTAGTGTGGACTGGTCTTGTTGCAGTGGTGTGGACTGGTCTTGTTGCAGTGGTGTGGACTGGTCTTGTTGCAGTAGTGTGGACTGGTCTTGTTGCAGTGGTGTGGACTGGTCTTGTTGCAGTGGTGTGGACTGGTCTTGTTGCTTTGGTGTGGACTGGTCTTGTTGCTTTGGTGTGGACTGGTCTTGTTGCAGTAGTGTGGACTGGTCTTGTTGCTTTGGTGTGGACTGGTCTTGTTGCTTTGTTGTGGACTGGTCTTGTTGCTTTGGGTGGACTGGTCTTGTTTTAGTGGTGTGGACTGGTCTTGTTGCAGTGGTGTGGACTGGTCTTGTTGCAGTGGTGTGGACTGGTCTTGTTGCAGTGGTGTAGACTGGTCTTGTTGCAGTGGTGTGGACTGGTCTTGTTGCAGTGGTGTGGACTGGTCTTGTTGCAGTAGTGTGGACTGGTCTTGTTGCAGTAGTGTGGACTGGTCTTGTTGCAGTGGTACTGTAGACTGGTCTTGTTGCAGTGGTGTGGACTGGTCTTGTTGCAGTGGTGTGGACTGGTCTTGTTACATTGTTATGTCCTTATTCTTGCCGTTGTTTACTATCAGAGATTTATTTTATAGGGGTATTTCAAATTAGTTTTAGTTCTACTCTACCACACCTCAGAGGTAGGTCTATATAGTTTATTTTTTTACTATACATTGTGGGCCAAAGATTACCGTATTTTCCACACTTAAGGCGCACCGGACTATAAGGCGCACCGGATTATAAGGCGCACCTTGTAAAACTGTTTTCATATATAAGGCGCACTGGATTATAAGGCACAGAGAATAGAAGTAGTTAGGGAAAATATATGAAAATCTGTGAATAAATTCGTTACCAAGCAAACTCTTCACCAATGTGTTTCTAAGGTTGTCTAATAACATCTCCTAAAAAGTTGAAATTCAACTCCTGTGGGAAACCTAATAAAAAAATGCACAAAGTTGGTGTACCAATAGGCGATTTTCTAAAATTCGGAAATGCTTAATTTGGCCTTAAGTTACTTGTGAGGAGTCAAACTAGGGGTTTTTCATCATTCTGAGTTCATTATATAGCATTTGTTTTTCACTACAACCATTCCTTAGTGGAAAAAACTGGCCCACACCTCATTACATTTACATAAACTTGTATTTTATTACAATTCGTTTAACATTAGTCAGAGCAAACAGTGATTCCATCCTGTGGAATGCTTTATGAGTCAATGTGTGATTATACATCCTCAACAGTGTTGGTCAGTAACTAATTACTGTAATATTATTACTTTTTCCAGCAAGTAAAGATATTACTCTGCCAAAATGTGTAATAAGTAATATGTTACTCTGTCAAAACATGTCTAGTTACTCTTACTCTCTTTTACTACTTTTGAGCTTGTTGTTGCATGTGAAAATAGAACAGATTTACAAGGTAGCAACAGATAATAACAGAGATCCATGGTAGTTAGTAGATCATGACCTACTCTACAAATTAACACAGTTTTCACTAAACGGATTGTGTTGTACATTTCTATTCCTTTGCGTGTGTGTGGGTGTGGGTGGGTAGGGAGGAAAGTAACATGTAATATTTAAAATCTAGTAATAAGTAAAGTAATAGTATTACTTTTTCTAAGGGGTCATAAGTAAAGTAAAGATATTACTCTCCTAAGTAATATTGCCCAACACTGATCCTCAATGCCTTCATCATGAATAGCATTCTTATATTATTATTATATACCGGTATTCTTAATAGCAGGTAATGCCTTGACAGACTTCACAAGCTGAGATCCACTTGACGTCATTCTTCTTAAAGCTGCATCGTTGGCTGCTGAAATCTCCATGGCAATTGCAGCTTGCAAACTGGAGCAGCTCTTCAGGAGCCATTGGGAACTGGAACTGGCTAGAGTTGGAACTGGCTCATAACCATGAACACCAACTACCTATCCATGGTTACTGGGGTCCAGAGACATGCTCTGTAGAAGGAGCCAGTTCCGAGTCTGTAGGTAGGCACGGAGCAAATAGAGTCTCCAGTGGTAGAGTCTCCAGTTTGTTCATCTCAGCGCGCTGCCTTGTGTGAGAAGTTGCTGTATCGAACCTCACCCAGAGTAGTCCCTAGTATATGTAGAGGAAGATCGATGTACCAGCCTTAATCACTGTATATACTGTATGTCCCCTGCCAAAACCTGAAGAATGCACTTGAAGGTTTTGTTTCATTCAATATAGAAAAAAACATTGATATAAATATTGGTATATTTTACCTGTCAAACAGAGTTGTTTTACCATGACCAGCGATAGCATATCACACAAGGCGTGACAGAAAACAGGTAACCTCTCTGTTTTTCAGTGAGAGCTTCTCGAATCCAGGTGACATCTTAAGAGCCATTTGATGTTGTGAAGAAGAGTGGGTGTTTGGTGCCTGGGCTATGCACTAACATTACAGTACGTCTGTGTCAACTGCCCGAACCAGAAAATATAATATATGCATGCATGTCCAACTATGTGAAAATACGTAAAACTAGTCAAAGCTCTTACTTTTAAGAGAGTCATAGCTAATAAAAGTATGTATGT
>CM076969.1:4279800-4375514 GCA_039105355.1 Benthosema pterotum | reverse complement strand
AGAAGAGAGAGAGAGACAGAGAGAGAGAGAGGAGAGAGAGTAGAGAGAGAGAGAAGAGAGAGAGACAGAGAGAGAGAGAGAGAGAGAGAGAGGAGAGAGAGAGATGAGAGAGAGAGAGAGAGACGAGAGAGAGAGAGAGACAGAGACAGGAGACAGAGACAGAGACAGAGACAGAGAGAGAGAGAGAGAGAGACAGACAGACAGAGACAGAGACAGAGAGAAAGAGAGAGAGAGAGAGAGAAGAGAGATAGAGAGAGAGAGAGAGAGAGAGAGAGAGAGAGGGAGGCTGAATGGTTGGGAGGTTTTGCGTGTGCGTTGGTTGGTTGGTCCTCAGAGAACTGGAGAGGTCTGTCTGGGCTAATCCTTCTCTGCACCCTCCATACTACTGCTCAGGGGCGGATCTAGGCACAGGTATGGGGGGGACAATGTCCCTTAATGCCCTGACCGCCCACCAAACATTGATGGCATGCCAAACAACCCAAATTTCAAAGATATTTCAAATTAAAGGGCTTATAATTAAAATTATTTGAAACACTACTACTGCTACTAACTAACTACAGCTGTGTCACCACTAAACTAACAGCATTTCATCATTGAAAACAGAAAACTCTCTGAGTCAGACTTTAGTTTATGCATGCTGTGTGTTACAATTTCAACAACAACTGATGTTATTATTGATGCTTTACTTGACTAATATAGACTTGCCTACGTCACCGCCCGGTTCCAGAAGTGGATTCCCCATTGATTTTTCTCATAGACTTTTCAAAAATAATGTATATAAAGACGGTTACGCGCGGACAAAGACAACTCGGGTCGTGACAAATCATGATTTAAGTTGTGACTAAAAACTAATAAGCATTTCAGCAAAATGACTGAGATGAATTTCACACTGTGTTTTGTTTTGTTTGTGTTTCTATGGTAAAGGAACACATTTCATTCATCTTGTAATGTGCAGAGTGACTCCCTCAACAACGAGGGATGATTCACCTCAACGCTTTATTCCAATAAAGAATTTCCAACAAAAGATTAAGACTAACTTAATCTAAAAGAAAAATGCCTGCCAAAAACAACAATATGATTCCAACAATGGATTTTAAAGAATAAACAGCCAAAACAAATCAGCCAAATAAATGTAAACTGAGGGTTAACACACCCAGTAATGAACCGTATCATGATGGAGTAGGACTTTTTGGGATAGACAGCCAAATCAATCTGTGACTGTCGCATAGGTCACGACGGGTGGCCAAACGGTCGTGGCGTCTGGCCGAGGCCACCCGTGTCACTTGTTGCGACATTATAAATTAACGTTGACATTATAAATTAGTCGCAACCGCTATAAATTAGTTCCGACCGGTGAAACCGGTCAACCGTTTTACTAGCCCACCGGTGGCTGCTAAACCTAAACGCCGTTGGGTTGGCACCAGTCGTGACGTATGCCGCGGTCGCAAAATAATCTCACAGAAGTTGGAAAATAACAGAAATTAGTCGCGAGACTTGCGAATGTTTGGCCACCCGTCGCAACGTATGCCGTGGTTGCAAATTGATTACACCCCTCCTGAGTTATGTTGATTATTACAATTATGTCACCTGCTTAGAGTATATATTGAATAAAGACGACATCCGGAAGAAACCTTGAGGCGAAATGGACATAGTGGCCAAAGTTGAGAATCCATTTTTGAGTCAGTGAGGCCAGAAACATGAACACACGATGGACTCCACGCCCTCCAGAAACCTTCAGCGTCCTACGCACACATGTACGCACGCTGCTAGTGCATGATGCCTCGCGTTCATGTTCTTGGCCCATTTTCCCAGAATGCACTCTGTTTTTTTACCCTAAGAGACGAGGGAAATCGCCTCATGCGCTGGGTGAGCAACTTAATGCAAGTGGAAGAAGGGGGGGGGGGGGGGGGGGGGGGGGGGGGCTTCCGGTGCCTTCTCTATTCACATCAGGGGTTTTCAACCTTTTTTGACCCAGGGACCACGAATCTGACAAAGACCAACCTAGGGACCACCACTTTTGTGTTGCGTGGGCTGACCAGGCCTGTCACACATCTTGCAGGATGGTCCCAAGTAGCACTACTGTTCCAACATGCCTCAAATCAAGAATTAGATAAGAATTAGGCTAGATTTCATTGCTTGTATTAAACATTGTGATTTGATTCATGAATAGTTTAACTCTTGAGAGTGTAAACATGAAACCAAATGGACCCGCAAGGGTCCATTTGGTTTCATTTTTACACTCTCAAAGAGTTACATCTGGTTAACCAACTGTCCATCATTTAGCCTGGGGATCTCTCTCAAGGACCACTGGTGGTCCCCGGACCACCTATTGAAAACACCTCCACTATATGAATTGCCTGATTGCCTGGGCCAGGGCCCAACAGGCCCGCTGGATAATCCTCCCCTGCTGCTGCTGCTGCTGCTGCTGCTGCTGCTGCTGCTGCTGCTGCTGTGGTCTGCATTACAAATGAGAGAACAGGAGACACTTCCCTTGATGTGACTTTACACACCTTTAAGCTCCTCTAGCTCTCTCTCTTTCTCTCTCTCTCTCTCCCATGCAGCTGACAGCCTGTGTAGAATAGATGACCTGTTCTAGTATACTGGAGGACTTTAAGTACTTAAGCCCAAACCACAGTACTATAAGCCCCGAACGGCTGCGAGGAGTTAGCACTAGAACGCTCCTGAACCTTGGCTGTGGATTGATCCTGTGAACTCCACATGGGTTCAATCACTACGTCAACGTATAGTCTGAGATTTACTGTCGTAGAGACAATAGACATTCTCTCCTTCTGACGTCATCACTCTAAAGTCAGGGGTTTTCAACCAGCGGTCCGGGGACTGCCAGGGAGTGGTCAATGAGATTGAGATTCCAGGTGGTCCCCAGGCTAAATGGAAAGTTGGTTAACCAGATGTAACTCTTTGAGAGTGTAAAAATGATTGAGAGCGTAAAAATGTTTCACGTTTACACTCTTAAGAGTTAAAATATTCATCATAATCTGGATTAGCCCAAGTCTACACAACTAGAGAATGTAGAAGATTAATGGCCATTTTGATCTGTATGTTGGACTGTTTTGTTTCACAAATCCAGCCTGGAATTTTTGGACAAAAGCAAAAAAAAAAAAAAAAACTTCAGTTGTGGGATCTGTGGAATGAAAATGTCATCAAATGCGGCTCAAATGCTGAATAAATAGTGGGCCGTGTTGTCAAAAAGGTTGATGCAAGTTGTTTTGCTCCTCAGGCAATCAATGTTCACACCTAAGGCCCCAAAAATGGAGTTCCACTAGTTCTGTCACGATTGGCCCAGTACCATCAGAGGCAAGAGGACCTGATTGGTTGATATGACAGAGACTCATTTTAGTCAGGGCCGGATTTAGCCAGCCCTACTAGGGTGGGCTGGAAGAATGGCAGGGTGGGCAACTCCAAGGTTTTTCATATGAAGCAGTGGTTTTCAATCTTTTTGACACCAGGGCCCACTATTTATTCGGCATTTGAGCCACGGACCACCATTTGAGGACATTTTAGCCCCACAGACCCCAAAACTAAAGATTTCTTTTGCTTTTGTCCACAATTCCAGGCTGGATTTGGGAAACAAAACAGTCATACATACAGATCAAAATGACCATTAATCTTCTACATTCTCTAGTTGTGTAGACTTGGGATAATTCACATGATGAATATTTTAACTCTTGAGTGTAAAAATGAAACCAAATGGACCCGCAAGGGTCCATTTGGTTTCATTTTTTACACTCTCAAAGAGTTACATCTGGTTAACCAACTTTCCACCATTTAGCTGGGGACCACCTGTTATCCTCTCAAGGACCACTGGTTGAAAACCACTGATATTACCTTTCATTGGGTGGGCATACAGATGCATGTTTGGGTGGGCTCTGCCCACCCCTGCCCCCCTCTAGATCCGCCCCTGCTTTTAGTTCAGGTTTGGCACAAACACTTTGGAGCGGTACACTGTGTCATTCCTGATAATTAAGTAGCATTATTTGGGATGTTCGGTGCATTGTTCCTGTTTGTTTGTTTTTTCAGTCATGTGTGTGTGTGTGTGTGTGTGTGTGTGTGTGTGTGTGTGTGTGTGTGTGTGTGTGTGTGTGTGTGTGTGCGTGTGTGCGTGTGTGCGTGTGTTATGTGCTAATCATGACTATTTGCTTGCTAGTGTTCCAGAACATTCTGTTCTTTCTCGCTTGTGTTTCAATGTGTGTGTGTGTGTGTGTGTGTGTGTGGTGTGTGTGTGTGTGTGTGTGTGTGTGTGTGTGTGTGTGTGTGTGTGTGTGTGTGTGTGTGTGTGTGTGTGCTTGCCTGCATGTGCGTGTGTGCGTGCATACATGACATTAAAATGGTAAACGGTGCATTTATATAGCAGCTTTATCCAAGGCCCTTTACATAGCTTGTGCATCACATTCACACACACATTCATACAGTGATGGCAGTGCAAGGTACCTACTAGCACATCAGGAGCAATTAGGGGTTCAGTGTCTTGCTCAAGGACACATCGACACTAACTCTGGGGGAACCCGGGATCGAACTGGCAACCTTGCGGTTACCATCCGGTGACTCTACCCCTGAGCCACTGCTGCCCCAATGTTATGTGACATACGGTATCTCGCCTGCATGTCCTTTTTTAACAGGTTTGTGACACGACAGGCAGATCACAACCTCCTGAGCAAAAGTCACCTTTTAGTACGTCTAAAAATCCATCTAAAAATGGGGTAAAAATAGTATAAAATGGAGTTTTTTTTAGTGATCTGCTAGGTATTAGACGTTGAAACACGTCAGTGTAGTCCTTTTCAGTAACCTCTGCTACAGTATGAATGGATGAATGGATGAACGAATTAAATGGACCATTGTAATTAAAGCGCTTTGAGCAGTTGGAGGGAGAAAAAAAGGCACCATTAAAAAAAGCAATCCAATCCATTGTAGGTTGGTCTGATCGCTCATCACAGTTCCATCACTGCTCCTGGACCCTACGCTGACAGAGTAATTGCTCCTTCAAACTTAACCATTACCATAATCACTGACCTTTGAGAGGCATTGAATAGGCCCTAGATTGGAAAATTGCACCGCGCCCGCCGTTAAACGGCACATAAGTGAGTTATGGCTGTTTATGCTAATTGAGGTGCGTATATGTGCGCCGCGCACACATTGTACCGTAATAATAATAATGCATGGTGATGTCGCTGTGTGTTTCATGTTTAAACAAACACTCTGTTTTCCCGACAAAAAAACATGGTGTGTCGTTATTATTTGTCCCCCAGAGGGTGGTTGTGTTTTACTCCAGCTGGTCTAACCCAATTTGTCCCACTAGATTCTAGTTTCTGGCACTAGATTCTAGTTTCCTGCACTAGATTCTAGTTTGCAACACCAGATTCTAGTTTGTGATGATTCTGACAATCCTGACACTAGATTGTAGTTCCTATATTCTAGTTTCTGACGCTAGATTCTAGTTTCTGACACTAGTTTCTAGTTTCTAACGCTAGGTTCTAATTTCTGACACTACATTCTAGTTTCTGACACTACATTCTAGTTTCTGACACTACATTCTAGTTCCTGACACTACATTCTAGTTTCTGACGCTACATTCTAGTTCCTGACACTACATTCTAGTTCCTGACACTACATTCTAGTTTCTGACGCTACATTCTAGTTCCTGACACTACATTCTAGTTTCTGACACTACATTCTAGTTCCTGACACTACATTCTAGTTCCTGACACTACATTCTAGTTCCTGACACTACATTCTAGTTTCTGACACTACATTCTAGTTCCTGACACTACATTCTAGTTTCTAATGCCAGATTAGACATCCCCCAGAAGCAATGATTTTAGTTAAAAAATATTTGCTTCCAAAAGAATATTCAATGATTTGCATTACATTTTCCTCCCAAAAAATATCAAATCTACAAGCTCACAGCGCGCCACCGAGTGGCGCGCTGTGAGCTTGTAGATCTGATATTTTTTTCAATAGCCGAAGTGTAACTTGTGTTGAACACCAAAACGCGTTCAGAACAGAATGGTCTAATAGCTATCATCATAAGTTCACCCGTCAACATGCAGCGCACTGCGGTGCTGCCTCGGAGCACGCTGACCTGTAAGCCACGCGGACTGATGATTGTTTGACTGGAACAATTACGCCAACAGTCCTTCACATTACGCTCATTAGCGGCTGGTAACGGCCTGCACATAATTACACCACTATTACTGAGCGTTCATCCATCCATCCATCCCACCTGTGGTCTGTGATGCTGCTGGTTGCTGCTGCTGCTGCTGCTGCTGCTGCAGGTGCAAACGATAATCTGGGATGCATTTTGTTTTCTGTTTTTAACCCCACTGTTTTATTTCTCTACCATAATGATGTTAATAGCAGTGGTCTGCAGGGTCGGATCTATACTAGGCATGGGCAATTGGGCATGGGCCTGACTGCTCCACCAACCATGATGGCATGCACACAATCCAAATTTCAAAGACAAATTAAAGTGCTTATATTTAAAATGATTTGAACCACTATTACTGCTACTAACTAACTACAGCTGTGTCACCACTAAACCAACAGCATTTCATCATTGAAAACAGAAAACTCTCTGAGTCAGACCTTTAGCTTTATGCATGCTGCGTGTCTGTTGCAACTTCAACAACAACTGATGTTATTATTGATTCTTTACTTGCCTAATAAAAGTTCTGTAACAGAAAATGGTGCGTCTTCATTGCCCGTGGCGCGAAGCAACACGGGCAATGAAGCCGCACTCAATCTCTAATGTTTTTGTAATAGGCTATGCATTGCAGAAATGCCTTTAAACAGGGGACCATATAGCCTGTTGCATATCAAGTTATTGTACCGTTAATTGTATCTGTCCGATGGTTAGGTTTAGGTGTATCGGACCAGTGATATGTCAGGCAAAAAGCATGCACCCCTCAAAAGGTGGTCTGTGGCTAAAATTCTGCATAGGACCCTGGTATCGAAAATGTCTGAAAACTACTGCCTGCTGCATGCAGACCCAAGAGCCAGAAATAGAGTTCACTGTTGTGTTTATTTTCGATTCCTGATTAATTTAACTGTAACCGCTGGTGTAGCACGCACACACACACACACACACACACACACACACGCTTGTGCAAAATAAGGCACTAGAGCATAGTGTGTGTAACATCGTCGTTGCACTCTGAGTGTGTCAGTTTTATTTGTGGAACTAAAGGAGTTTATTTTTAGTATCAAAAGAAAGACACCGTCTGGGGCACTCACTGTATTTTTTATTTATTTAATTTTTCGCAAAGCGTCTTTGAAAACCATATTTCTGAAGTATCACAGCATCCATATCTGAGCAGAAACAGTACCGTGTCTAAATACGTCAGGCTATACTACGCTAGCTAGCATCTTGTTTGTTTGTTGCCTCTTGGATGTGTTTTTATGTTATTCATGAATCATGACTTAGTAAACATACATTTGCATTAATTTTCCACTCGCCGCGCGCCGCAGATACCCCCAGTGACTGACAAAAACATTCAATAATTCATGAAACATAAATTCTAACTTTTATGCCATGACTTTCCACAACGCTGTGCCTCAGATCATTTTAATGGGGGTTGAATATTTCACAGCTGGAACATATGGAATTATAAATTATCCTGGAACCGTGCCCGCCGGGCACGTATACGACACGTAGGCTACTGGCATGCTTGGAATGATGCAAGTTGGAAATGCAAAGCCTCACTACAGAGTACAGAGTAGACATTCTGGTTCCCTTTCATGTCCACACACTGAGTTCTCTGGCAGGCATGTGCAATTATAACAACATGTATTACTATATTCATTAAGCTACTATTCAAACACCCTGACTCAACACTGCCCCCACAGTATTGAGGAGGTATTCTCATGCCCAAACTGCTCAGCAAAGAAGAGGAAACAGCGCCCCCCTCAATGCCACAGACCAATACATTCTCAAATTCCTGTTTCTCTGCAAGACATTACTCTATAAACCATATCTCAAAAACTGTTGGGTCAAACTACACAACCAATATGTCATATTGTAGCTATGATTCTCTGCTTTCACATGACATGATAAAAGAGAAATGAGAGTTTCCTCAAAGACTCAACCTGGGTGGTACTGGGACACATATGGAGTCTGCGCAGACTTTAGCACAAGAGACTGCATTTGTTGCAACCGCTGGTCACAGTTAGTACTGTATGTAAACCAGGAGGAAGCTTGTGTGCTTTCGCCATAGAGTAATAAAATATATAGAGCGGACTCGAGCGATATCCCCGCCCCCTTGCCGTTCATTTCAATATAAGTTGCTCAGTGGCGTTTTGAAGCACCCGGAAGACTGCCGGAAGTTCCATTGGAATAACATTGTAGACAACTTCTGGACACCAAATTTTGGTGATCACCTGTGTGCCGCCATGACACGTGGCTTTCGCTTAGCCTACTGCTACAGAGTTGTTCCTGTACACACACACACGCACGCACGCGCGCGCGATGCAAAATACGGCCCTCAAACATATAGCTTTAATAGTTTAATTCGACCTTTCTCCGACCTGGGGTAGGCAACACCCCCAGGATTATTTTATAGATTTTTGTATAGATATAGATATAGATATAGATGTATGTATTTAGGACCATGTTCGAATGCCACCTCTCACAGCTAAAATCCCTAAAACTAAAGAAAATAGTCACCACCTCAGGTGGAAACAACAATTAAATATAATTTAACTCCTGAGAGTGTAATATGAAAAAATGGTTCTGTAAGGGTCCATTTGGTTCATTTTACGATATCAAGAGTTAAGGATCTATAAGGGTCCATTGGTTACCAATGGTCCTTTCTAGGAAGGAAGGAGGACTCTATCATAGGAGGAAAAAATGGTGAAAAACAAGGGTTTTATCTCTGGTGCCTGTCAACCAATTTTGCCCCAACTCACCAGCAAAAAAAGTTAAACATAGCGACAAATGCACCAAGTTGGCAACACTGCGCCAGCGACTGAGAACACGCATGGCATTTTTTTTTGTTGTTGATGTTTTTTTTTTTACCATCCAAGTCTGAAGCCCTGATGTGTAATTCTATTTCTGCCTCTCGGCCATACAGTTATTTCTGTTCCAAATGTGTTGTTACTGGTTAATTAAAGGTTAAATAAAACATAAATAAAATGAAACATCCTCTCTGTCCACAGCACACAGCACCCAGCCTGAGGGTCATTATTTATACCCCACTGCAGCAGCATGCAGTCTGCCTCACACTAATCGCATGATATTAACCAAAGTATGCATGAGAAATGAAATTACAATATCTTTGCACAGGGGCAATTTCAAATCTAATATGCATGACGTGCATGCGCCGTGCGCATGCCATGTGTATGAGGGGCACGTGTTGCACGCGTGGCGTGTGCCACGTGCATGTGTGTGCCTTGGGGGGTGGCAGCGTGTGTGTGTGTGTGTGTGTGTGTGTGTGTGTGTGTGTGTGTGTGAGAGGCTCACTATTAGTATTCATCCACAGAGTGAAGGGAACAGGGCTCTTGGCCTCATGCCTGTCATTAGTCTGGTGTCAGATCAGCTTTAGGCTACATGAGAGGCCATGAGGAGCAGGGGCGGATCTAGATATGGGCATGGGGGGGGCAATGCCCCCCTAAATGCCCTGACTGCCCACCAAACATGATGGCATGCAAAACAACCCAAGATATTTCAAATTAAAGTGCTTCTATTTAAAATGATGTGAAACACTACTACTGCTACTAACTAACTACAGCTGTGTCACCACTAAACCAACAGCATTTCATCATTGAAAACAGAAAACTCTCTGAGTCAGACCTTTAGCTTTATGCATGCTGCGTGTCTGTTGGGGGGGAGAGGAGAGGAGAGGAGAGGAGAGGAGAGGAGAGGAGAGGAGAGGAGAGGAGAGGAGAGGAGAGGAGGGAGAGGAGAGGAGAGGAAGGAGAGGAGAGGAGAGGAGAGGAGAGGGATATGATCTGTTCAGCTGTAAAATGATTTCCTGTCTCCTGGTGCAGATATAAGAGGGGTGGGGGGTGAGGGGGGGTGAGGGGGGGCTGGGGGGATATCAGTGATCAGAGAGTAATTAAGATATGGGCTCTCATCACATCACACTCCAGGGCTCTTTCACACCCTGGAGATGAGAGCAGTGGATAAAATTGAACGTGAAATAGTCAGGTTTAAAGAGGGTACTTTGATTAATAAGGAATCTCTCTGCAGAGAGACGGTTCTGCCCTGTGTGCAATCCAACTGACACCCAGAGGTGTCACGACGGTCGGACCTGATACCCTGACACCTTCCTCAGGTATTTAACAGGTGACTCATCTTGTTTCATTCATTTACACATCCATTCATTTTTTTCTACGTCTCTTTTCTGCAAGGATGAAATACTGTAAGGCCGTTATGTCTGCATCAGGCTGCTCTAGAAATATTTCATTTAAAGGGGAAAAATATAGTTCTTTTTGTGCGTTCTCACACCTTCTATACACTCCATGACTCATGGAAATAGAAGAATGCTGATATTATATTTCTCCATCAACTATGTTTTCATTGTTGTTTTGTTATGGTGACTCATTTTTGAGCACACATTCAGGCCATTAGGTCAAACATTGAAGCTCATCTGTCATTTATGGCTTTTCTTCCTGCAATCATGTTCTCGCCGCAATGAAACTCTTTTTTTTTTTTTTTTCTTTTTTTTTTTTTTTAACAATAAGATGAATCTAGAGCAGGGGTTTTCAACAGGTAGTCCGGGGACCACCAGTGGTCCTTGAGAAGGTTCCAGGTGGTCCCCAGGCTAAATGATGGAAAGTTGGTTAACCAGATGTAACTCTCGAGAATGTAAAAATGAAACCAAATGGACCCTTGCGGGTCCATTTGGTTTCATTTTTACACTCTCAAGAGTTAAAATATTCATCATCTGAATTAGCACCACTTAATTAAGAAGTTTACACTGTTTTGTTGGCAAAATACAGCCTGGAATTGTGGAGAAAAATCAAAAGAATTCTTTAATTTTAGGTCTTTGGTGCGAAAATGTCATGAAATGGTAGTCTGTGGCTCAAATGCTGAAAAATGGTGGTGCCTGGAGTAGAAAACCACTGATATAGAGTTGCACTTGCAATAACCCTCCATTGACTCCCCCATAATAAGAAAGCAAATCTGTGATCTGCTTGTATTAAACAACGTTAGTATCACCAACATTACAGCTGTATGGAAAGGTTGAATTATCCTCAGTATGTCTGCAAAGCATTTGTCTGAAAATCCACCATAGACGTGTTATGAGATACTTTCTGTCAATAAATTCTCTGCATGTAATTATTTTACTGTACTGGAGTTTGGAAGCGCTCATCATTAGTCAATGGTATGGGTGTGGCTTCATCGAATGATGAAGCCGCACCCATACCATTTTCGGTTACAGGACTTATATTAGGCAAGTAAAACATCAATACTAACATCAGTTGTTGTTGGAGTTGCAACAGACACGCAGCATGCATAAAGCTAAAGGTCTGACTCAGAGAGTTTTCTGTTTTCAATGATGAAATGCTGTTGGTTTAGTGGTGACACAGCTGTAGATAGTTAGTAGCAGTAGTAGTGTTTCAATTCATTTTAAATATAGGTACTTTAATTTGAAATATCTTGGGTTGTTTTGCATGCCATCATGTTTGGTGGGGCAAATTGGGCAATTAGGGGGCATCCCCCCCCCCCTTCCCCGTGCCCATAGATCCGCCTGATCAAGACATTTTAGAGACGTACAAATATTCACTTCTGTAAAGCCAGAAGCAGTAATTCATAGTGGAGGTAAAAAAGGAAAACATAAAATGTACAAAGAGGGTGAAGGGGTGGGATAATAAATTGTAATAAATTGTGAGTGAGTGAATCACTGTGACAGGACCCTTGTGTGACATTAGGGTTATTATTGTAAAGGGTTGATACACAGTGGTTTAGTTGTCAGGGCCGGATTTAGCCAGCCCTTATAGGGTGGGCTGGAAGAATGGCAGGGTGGGCAACTCCAACGTTTTTCATGAAGCAGTGGTAGGGCCCTATATTTATCCGGCATTTGAGCCACAGAGGATCACCATTTGAGGACATTTAGCCCCACAGACCTCAAAACTAAAGATTTCTGTTTCAAATTTCACAATTCCAGACTGGATTTGGGAAACCAAACAGTCCAACATACAGATCAAAATGACCATTAATCTTCTACATTCTCTAGTTGTGTAGACTTGGGGATAATTCACATGATGGAATATTTTAACTCTTGAGAGTGTAAACATGAAACCATGGACCCACAAGGGTTCATTTTTACGCTCTCAAAGAGTTACATCTGGTTAACCAACTTTCCACCATTTAGCTGCAGGGAACCACCTGGAACTCTCTCAAGGACCACTGGTTGAAAACCACTGATATTACCTTTCATTGGACGGGCATACAGGATGCACGTTTGGGTGGGCTCTGCCCACCCCTGCCCCCCCTCTACATCCGGCCCTGGTCATTGTGATGATGATATGAATCATCTGCCCGTTGCAGTCAATCAAAATTACACACAGAAGGATTTGTAGTGATTCCCCCCAAGGGCGAACTGATACATTAACCCTGCAATGACATGCTCAGAGCTGCCGCGCGCAGGGGAGCAATTTCAGCTGTAATTGCGTTGCTCAGGGGCACTTACGACCACGCAGGCAACGCTGAGCTGGGAGGAGGGGGCTGGGGGTCGAACCGACGAACGTTCCCTCCTTCCAAGATCTAGTTGAGAGTATAGGAACGTAGATTTCTCAGTAGACAGAGACAGTGTTGCCAAATTGGCGCATTTGTCGCTATATTTAGATTTTTTCAGACCCCCCCCTAGCGCCAAAATCTGCCCCTGGTGGAAAATCTAGTGCTTTTTTGCTGGTGAGTTGGGACAAAATTGGTTGACAGGCACCAGAGAAACCAAATGGGCCCTAATCTGTAGTTAGATTATATTTAAACATCTGAATTACCTAATTTTCAAGAATCCACACATTTAGAAAATGTAGAAGAATTGCTTTTTTGACCAAGATTTTGCAAGTTATCTGTCCTAAAATGGTCCGAGAGACTAAACTCAACATCAAATAATGATCCTCCGTTGCTAAAATGCAGAATAAATAGCGGGCCCTGGTATGAAAAAGGTTGAAAACTGAAAGCTCTAGCGCATTTTTGGGCATTTTGGAAGTGCCACTACTAGTGCATTTTGGATTTTGGCAGTTGTCAACACTAGACAGAGATCTTTGCCATCCAACACAATCTGTTTTCGTCACAACATAGTGAGCACCACAGTGACTGTAGTACGGCCTCTCGATCTGCTCCATTCTCCTCACACTCATCAACAAGACCCTGATGAGATACTTAAACTCCTTCGCCTGAAATTACAGTATATCTCATTCTAGTAAACCTGGACCGTACAATCCATCGATTTCCTATTGAGAACAACCATGCATGACCTCAGATTTGGAGATTTCTGCCAAAGTGAGAGCTGTGTCTGTCCGTGTAAAGGGCATCCCAGCCACTCAGTGTCTACGTAAACACAATCGCTCAGCGTGCAAAATAAAGCTCACCTGAATTGAGGTCTAAAATCAGATTACGGAATGATGCACTGGCTTTATGGCGTGGAGTCTACTCAGTAAAACAAACTAAAGGTGTGTTTTACAGCTACCCATGTGAAAAGCCCTTTAGTCATAGATTCGTGTCCAGTGTGGGTTTGGCCTCTACCAGGGCTGGGCAGAGTGTCACCTGTCCTGTTTGTGGTTTTCATAGACAGGATCTGGAGGTGAAGTCGTGGTGGTGGAGGTGGTAATACGGCTCAGTTAAGCTAGGGGAGCAAACAAAAGGCTGCAAGATCCTTTTGCAGCCTCACCTTAGGTGAGGCACAAACGCTTTGTGGTCAACCTTTTTCCCCAAACCGCTGCGACCTTTTGAGAAACCAACGCCACCAGGCACGCAATCTTTGTGGGGGTTCCGGGGCCCGAGCACCCATGACAATTTAAGACATAAGGCCCCCCACCCCACAGATTCTCTGCGCCTGTTCACACATCGGGGCCTATAGGTTTCGGGGGTGGAGACTTGCCTATTGTGCATTGACGTCACCTATAGGCAAAATACATAACACAGGTATACTGGTGTATTGCAGGGTTTTTATAGTTAACTAAAACTAATGAAAAAACTCTCTATGTTAATTATGTGTTCTAACTAATTGCTTTAAAATTGAAAGCAATTAGTTAGAACTAATTGCTTAGTTCTAACTAATTTGGGGGGGGGTCGCGGGGAGGTGGGGTTGATGTTTTTTTTTTTTTTTTTTTCAGCCCCCATGAGCACGGACGCAGGATTGCGCCCTGAACGCCACCTTTTTATTATCGTTTTTCAACTAACCCTAAACTTAACCTCAGTAAAACCTATGACTAAACTTAACCTTAAACCCATGACCCTTTTAAACAGCCGCTACCATTCTAGAAAAAAGGCAGCCAGGCAGAAAAAAGTCCTGACCGTTAAAAAGGCTTGCGACCGGGTTGACCTCATCAGTCACGGATATATGCAAAGCGATCGCGACCTATGGGTCGCAAAAAGGATGTCACAACTCCTGGAGCAAACAGCTCACAACGACGACAACATGCAGGAATGGAGGAAGAATACAGCCTTATGTGAGATAAAATACCCCACCCTACAGAGTACTGTAAGAGAGAGAGTATCTGGCACACTCTGCATTGACTCCAATGCTACGGCTGAACAGAGACCGCTATTGGCTGAAAAGCATCATGTGACGTCTATATAAATGCCTAGTAATGAGGGATTCTGGTTCCAAACAAACCACTCTGTCCATCCAGCTCCATTGACAGCAGATCACACATTCTCAGCTAAATTGCCGAAATGACGGCATTTTAGGACATTTTAACACATTAGCAGACCTCTGGTCACTCTAATGAATAATGATTTGTTGTATAACTTACTATAGGTAATGTATATTATCAGAAAACAGGCTGTACTGTGATGCAGTGGTTAACTATGTAGGACTACGTTTGGAACTAGCAGAGCTCCAGCCAGTGTGAGATCAAAGCGTGTTGCTACTCTCTTCCTACAGTATACTACCCCAGTGTTGCCAACTGCCAAAATCTAAAATACACTAGTGGCACTTACAAAATGCACTAGAATGTGCTAGAGCAGTAGGTTTTCAACCATTTTCATCGCAGGGACCACTATTTATTCTGCATTTTAGCCCACGGAGGACCACCATTTGATTTTGAGTTTAGTCGCTCAGACTAATTTAGGAGAAATAACTCCTATTAATTCTTCTACATTTTCTAAATGTGTACATTCTTGAAAATTGGGTAATTCAGATGTTTAAATATTATTTAACTCTTGAGATCGTAAAATGAAACGAAATTGACCCATAAGGGGTTTCATTTTACGATCTCAAGAGCTACATATCTATACGGGTCCATTTGGTTACCAATGGTCCTTTCTAGGAAGGAAGAAGGATAGTATTGAAAACGAAGGGTTTTATCTCTGATGCCTGTCAACCAATTTCCCCCCCAACTCACCAGCAAAAAAGCACTAGATTGTCCACCAGGGGTTTGTCACTAATTTTGGCGCTAGGAGGGTTTTGAAGAAAAAAAAAAGCTATATAAATATAGTGACAAATGTGCCAAGTTGGCAACACTGCACTACCCCAACCCAACCATGCAGCCAGCTGGTCGCCACCACAGTGTATAATATGACATGTGAGTCTAGCATACTGTAGACATAGCACTGAATGAGTCCCTGGGGTCTATCTGACTGTACCAACTCCCAGAGCTACATATCATTACATATCACATGAACCACACACTAAATGTCTATCTGACTGTACCAACTCCCAGAGCTACATATCATTACATATCACATGAACCACACACTAAACGAGTCTATCTGACTGTTCCAACTCCCAGAGCTACATATCATTACATATCACATGAACCACACACTAAACGAGTCTATCTGACTGTACCAACTCCCAGAGCTACATATCATTACATATCACATGAACCACACACTAAATGTCTATCTGACTGTACCAACTCCCAGAGCTACATATCATTACATATCACATGAACCACACACTAAATGAGTCTATCTGACTGAACCAACTCCCAGAGCTACATATCATTACATATCACATGAACCACACACTAAATGTCTATCTGACTGTACCAACTCCCAGAGCTACATATCATTACATATCACATGAACCACACACTAAATGCCAGCAGCATCTGTTTCCTCGCACCGTATATTGATATTAACCCTTCGTGTACTGAACGCGTTTTGGTGTTTTAGCTGTTGAAAAACAGCAGATCAACAAGCTCATATCGCGCCACCGAGTGGCGCGATATGAGCTTGTTGTTCTGCTATTTTTGAAAAAATTGTGAAAATGTGGTGCAAGTCTCTGAATGCAATATTTGGGAAGCAAACATTTTTAACTGGAATCTTTGCTTCTGGGGGATCCCCTAGAACAACATGGTTTCAGATGGGGGGTCTGCAGCCAAATATGGATAACTCTGGTGGTCATTACTGACACAGAAATGTAGATTTTTCAGAAAAAAAAAATAGAAGCTAGTGTCAGAAACTAGAATCGAGTGTAAAAAAAAAAAAAAAAAAAAAAAAAAAAAAACATTCTAGTGTCAGAAACTAGATTTTAGCGTCGGGAACTATTGGCAGAAACTAGAATCTAATGTCAAAAACTAGATTATAGCATCAGAAACTATAATGTAGGTGTCAATAACTAGATTCTAGTGTCGGAAAATACTGTAAGAGTCTAGCGTCAAAGCCAGAATGTTGCTGCAGCTATAATCTGGTGTAAGGAACTACTGTATAATCTGGTGTCAGAAACTCCTATCGAGTGTCACGACACAATGGGTTAATGCTATACAAATAGGTTTGATCAGTCATCCCAGACATGTGAATACATTAGCCTATACGTGAATGAGAAAAGAATTGCAGTTATTATTATAAGGTCCTTTCGTCTCTGAGTGTGTTTTCTTTTTCTTTCTGTTTTCTGTGCGCTGGTAAAAGTCGAGGGGCGACAATTACACCAGTGTATTTACGTGAGCGCGGTGGCGTGAAATTGTCGCCCGCCTGCCTGCCCTGCTTGGTCCGTGCACACGCTTGTGCACACGCCTGTGACTGACCAGACCTGGAATCAGGGGCGGATCTAGGGATAGGCATGGGGGGAGGGCAATGCCTCCCTAAATAACCCATTCTGCCCCACCAAACACGATGGCATGCAAAACAACCCAAGATATTTCAAATTAAAGTGCTTATATTTAAAATGATTTGAAACACTACTACTGCTGTGTCACCACTAAACCAACAGCATTTCATCATTGAAAACAGAAAACTCTCTGAGTCAGACCTTTAGCTTTATGCATGCTGCGTGTCTGTTGCAACTTCAACAACAACTGATGTTATTATTGATGCTTTACTTGACTAATAAAAGTCCTGTAACCGAAAAGCGTCACGGGCGATGAAGCCGCACCCATACCATTTTCTCCTGCCCACCCCGTTGGGAAAAGTTACATCCGCCCCTGCCTGCAGCAGAGCTGTCTGTGATCCAGGGCATCAACCTCAGGTATTAATCGATGTCCGTCTGAAGGTAGAACTATCAGGGTGTCGTTTTTTCCCCATTCCAAGGTTTTGATTTTGTTTGGTCAGGTGTGACACACCTGCCACACACCCATTCTTTTAATGCTATACATGCATAGATCACTGCAGGCCAAATAGATCACCACACATATTGAGACTGTAGGAGAGGAATGCTTGACAGATGAGATTTAAAGGGCCGGTGAATTGGAAAATACATTTTTCACCCTTTTAGCCCACATCTGTGGTCATCATGCATGCCAAAAAATGGGAGAATTTTCCCTTGGGTGTTTTTAAATAAAAAACTCCATGGAAGTCATTTTGTAATTACTTCCTGAAAAGGAAAACATGCTGTGTGATGACGTATCCATTATGACATCAATAAAAGCCATTAGACGTTAAGCTGACCTTTTATTTTATCCAATTCTGAGTCCTCCACAAACACAGCTGTCTTAATTACAGTCAGAAATAGACTGTTTTGAATCCAATTCTGGCATCCAGACAGTGTATTACTGGGTTTAAACTCACTCATCATGTTAGAATATATATATCTGAACACATAGTGGTAGAAATAAGACACATAGCAGTACAGCAGCAGAGCTAAGCGGTGTTTATAAACATCCATGCACTGTGTGTAGTTCTATAACTCATAGTACAGCTGTCCCTCACTCATTACACCCCATAGCCTGAAGGGATGTGAGCTCTGATTGGTTCAGAATCCTCAGATCAGCGTTTCAGGCTGAAACGTCAAGTAACCCCCCCCCCCCACCCCCCCCCCCCCCTCCCTTCCTCCATTTCCACTTCACTGCACCTTTAATGATGTGGCCTTAGGGACTAAATGTCCGCTCAGAAATGAGTCATCACAATGATATATTTATAATGTCAGTTTATGAAGAAATGCATAGAGGCAACAAGATGCAGCCGAATACTGCAATAACTTAACTGTAACCAATGCATTGTACTGATCCATACCTCTGGTTCCTAACAAGCAGTGTTGGGACTATAGTCCTTGCATTTTTGGATTTAATTTTGCAATACTTACTTTGCTTGTAATCTTCCCTTATTCAATAAATAAGTCGTTTTAAGAGTATTCTGCTTTCAGGTTCTGCATTTGGCTTCACTCTCCTCTACAAACCGTAACAAGTCCATGTGTGGGAGGCCTTAAAGATGAGGAAAAACTAAAACTATGCCGTGTTTTGCCTTTTACCTGCTAGAGAGGTCAACGACGTTTCGTTGTACATCCTGTATAATGACAATAAAGATAATTCAATTCAATTCAATTCAATTCAATTACCTCCGGTAGAGGTGTCTCAAACTGAAACCAAGGCATTGTTCTGGCTGTTTGTCAAATGAGGAGAAGACTGCAAAAAAATGCAGGAGAGACCGCAGATCTCAGGTTTAGTATTTCAGCTTTAAAAGTGTACGGCTCGAAATATGCAAAAAAAAATGGAAAAGATGCCAGCACTCTGGAGTTCATGGTTTTATTTACCTCCGGAGGCAGGACTAGGGCATGGCAGTGTTGTTTCTGTCGACTAAGACTAAGACTAAGTTGACTAAGGTTTTTGATATTTAGTCGACTAAGACTAGACTAACAAAGATGAATTTCAAAAGACTAAATGGGACTAAAAGATGTGTGTTTTCAAAAGACTAAGGCTAAGACTAAATCATAACCTAAGACTAATGGAAATAGAAAACATTTTCATCTTCTTTTTTTTGTTCTTTTGAAGTATGTAAACATATCTGCAGTATACATAGCATACCTTTTCAGGAAAGGAACTTATTACTATTGCAGTAATTTTATACAATAAATAAGACATGTTTCCTACTAAAAACTATAAAACTGTATAACATATGTGAACCTAGACTAAACTACCAAGACTAAGACTAAAAGACTAAGACTAGACATTTTTTTTTTTTGATATTTAGTTGACTAAGACTAGACTGAAAAAAATGAATTTCAGAAGACTAAATGGGACTATAAGACTAAATATGCCTTATTGAAAAGACTAAATCAAAATATTCTATTAAAAAACATGGACATGGACGTGTCTCGCCCCTGCGGTCTTTCTCAACACTGATGTGTTGATAAAACCCTCAGGGGTGCAACGCGGCTGTCCATGTAGTCCTGCCTCCTGAGGTAAATAAAACCATCAACAGAACTCCAGAGCGCTGGCATCGTTTCCATCGTTTGTCAAATGATCAATAGATCACGAGCCAAAAGGGTTTATGACACTCCATTAGCCACAACAAAACTCTAGATGTTTTTATGATGGGGTGAGTCTAGAGTTGCAGTACCTTCCATTTACTGCAGGGGGTTTCAACCTTTTTCGTCTCAGGGACCACCATTTATTCAGGATTTAAGCCACAGAGGACACCATTTGAGGACATTTTATACCCACAGACCCCAAATCTAAAGATTTATTTTGCTTTTGTCGACAATTCCAGGCTGGATTTGAGAAACAAAACAAGCAAAAACATACAGTACATTCCCAAATGGCTAATTCAGATGATGAATATTTTAACTCTTGAGAGTGTAAAAATGAAACCAAATGGACCCGCAAGGGTCCATTTGGTTTCATTTTTACATTCTCAAGAGTTATATCTGGTTAACCAACTTAGCTGGGGACCACCTGGAACCCTCTCAGGGACCACTGGTGGTCCCCGGACCACCTGTTGAAAAGACCTGTTTTACTGCCCCGGTAGCCATGGATGCTAATTCAGATGCAAACATTTTGCAGTCAACTTTTTTTCCCCCCAAACCTAACAGTTAAACCTATGCCTAAACCTACCCTTAAACCCCCCAATCCTTTTTAAATGGCCACGACCAGTTTTAGTAAAAAGGTTGGACAGGTAGTAGAAAGTCCTGACCGTTACTCCCCTATAATATAAAAATCACACCCGTGTATTAAATGTTAAACTCTCCAACATTGCAGCTGTATGGAAAGGTTGAATTGTCCTCTTTCTATCTGCATGTGTGCGTGCGTGCGTGCGTGCGTGCGTGTGTGTGTGTGTGTGTGTGTGTGTGCGTGCGTGTGCGTGTGTGTGTGTGAGAGAGAGAGAGAGAGAGAGAGAGAGAGAGAGAGAGAGAGAGAGAGAGAGAGAGAGAGAGAGAGACAGAGAGAGAGAGAGAGAGAGAGAGAGAGAGAGAGAGAGAGAGAGAGAGAGAGAGAGAGAGAGAGAGAGAGAGAGAGAGAGAGAGAGAGTTTGGCTAGTTTGATCACATGTGAGCTTGTAGATCTGCACTTCATACAAACCTCCCCCGGGGACCACCAGAGTTGATAAAGGTCAGGGATGTCAAACTCAACAACAACAACACAGCGGACCAAGATAGAAAAAAATACTGGTACAAGTGGAGGTCCTGACTATGATTGAAAATGCACAGGGTGCTGCATGGTTACCAGGTCACATCCCACACAAACGGCAAAAGTGTAATTTCCTCCAAAAGTCAATCTCTTAACAGCAAAAAAATAAATGCAAATATGAAAATGGAAGCTGAAAACTGGAAATCAGTGTTGCCAACTGCCAAAATCCAAAATGCACCTAACTCTTGAGAGGGTAAAATGAAACCAAATGGACCCATAAGGGCCCATCTCTAGAGTTAGGGATCTATAAGGGTTACCAATGGTTCTTTCTAGGAAGGAAGGAGGACTCTCTCATAGGAGGAAAAACGAGGGTTTTATCTCTGGCGCCAATTTCGCCCCAACTCACCAGCAAAAAGCACTAGATTTTCCGCCAGGAGTTTTTCACTAATTTTGCCGCTAGGGGGGTCTGGACAAAAGCTAAATATTCTTGTTCTGTGATTCTCACCAAGCAACTGCTTTCATAGTAAAATGAGAAAGTAAAATCACACACAGAACCACTTGACAGCCATGGAGCCCTGATCTGGCTGCAATCTCCACATCTCCAAGTCCTGCTGCTCCAGAATGCTGCTTCAGATCCACTTCAAACCAGCGGTTTGACCTCCAGGCAGTGCCAGGCTGCAGCCCAGAGCATTAACACCACCACAAACCTACACACTTTGATCAGCGACCAGCAGAGAGCAGGATGCCATGATGGCATGATGCCCTTCATGCCAACACCCTGCAGCCATGCCAGCCTAGTGCCACCCCCCCCCCCAAACCCCCCCGACTTGGCCCAAGCCAACCCTCTCCTCTCCGCCTGGCAAACAGCAGTGGAAGCCGGTAGTTATGCTACTGATTTACATTTACAGTGTGGAACAGAACCGGATGTAACACTTCCCAAATGGGAGGGGGGGGTCCATGGCCCCCGCACATACTAGGAGGACAAGCTCAGTTGTTAAAAAAGGGTAATTATGACCTAAGGAGGTAGGGTAGCTAAAATGAACATCAAATATCTAAATACTGAATCAAGTAGTTTATAAACTGCCTGGGGTACTGACATTAGGGTTCCATTTTCGTCATGCGCTAAACCCCTTAATTAGGCCTAAACTTCTTCGCCTTTTTTTTTTTTTTTTTTTTTTTTTACTATTTTGAGTAACAGTAACACATGTTCACAATGTGTCCATGTAAGCTGGCTATAGTGAACTGTTCAAAATTGTTTGCAAAATAGCAAAGAAGTTTATAGGCACAAGGGGTTTGGTGGTGAAAATGAAGCCTATTCAGTTTGATTTTCGGTGATCACCGCGACCACCGTTACAATATGACGCCCACTGCAAACACCACTCTTTCCAGCAAGAATAAAGCTAAAGGTTTTCTGTTTTCAATGATGAAATGCTGTTGGTTTAGTGGTGATACAATTGTAGTTAGTAGCAGTAGTAGTGTTTCGAATGATTTTAATTGTAAGAACGTAAGAATTGAAATATCTTTGAAATGTGTTGCACCACAGTCAGGGCAACTGGGGGGCATTGCTCCCCCACCATGCCCATGCCTAGAACCGGCCCTGAAGCCAAGCATCTCCTCTCCATCCAGCTGTCAAACCAGCAGTGGAAGCCAGCAGTAGTCATGCTTTTGATTTACATTTCCAATGTGGAAGGACATGACAAAAAAGAAGGAAAAAACCCTCTTGTTGTTGATCATGTGCATCAGCTGCACATCAAAGAACACAGAGAGGAGAAAAACATCTGGTAGAGCTGCAGCATCCTAGCCTGGTCCAAACCCATGGATGCTGCAGCATCCTAGCCTGGGTCCAAACCCATGGATGCAGCCCCACTCTCTGAGCAGCAGTGCTGCGTCTCTGGCTTCAGGAAACTGCAGCTCCACTCCGATAATCACTCTAGTACCATTCTGCCTCAAAATGTCAATTCTCCTCGACGAGAATTGAGATGGCCATTCTCCACACAATTCTCATTTTCCTCCCATGTACTGTAAATGTTTATTGTTTTTTGTCTGCACAGTTTCTGAACATTACTACTTTAAACAGACGACTTCAACATGCTCTCGTAAAGGCCTATTCAGAGTTTTACCAAATTTCAATGATATTTTAAATGAAAGTGCTTATATTTTTTAATGATTTGAAGCACATACTATTGCCATTAACTAACTACAACTGTGGCACCACTAAACCAACAGCAATTCATCATTGAAAACAGAAAACCGCTTTTATCCAAGGCGCTTTACATAGCTTGTGCATCACACACACACACACACACACACACACACACACACACACACACACACACACACACACACACACACACACACACACACACACACACACACACACACACACACACACACACACACAATGCCTCATTCTCTACCTGGACTGTACAATCCACCGGTTTCCGGCTGAGAACCATGGCCTCAGATTTGGAGACGCTGATCCTCATCCCAGCCGCCGTACACTGGGCATCGAACCGGTCCAGTGAGAGTTGTAGGTCTCCGACCGATGGAGCCAGCAGGACCACATCATCTGCAAAAAGCATCATGACAATGTTTTGGAAAACATATTTTTTTCTATAAAGTAGTTTCTCAAACTATTTCATCACGTCAAGCACCTCCAAAAAAAAAAAAAAAAAAAAGCAAACACGCTATAGCGTTCCGAATCTGAGACAGCTCTGATTATAAGATGCAACCTCATTTTTCAAGTCTCATTTTGTGGGGAAAACTACCACAGAATGTCAAATAGTCTAGTCCCTGGATTATAATGCAACCCCATTCATTCTTTAGGACAGAAAGAAGCAGGCTTATATTCAGGCCAACAGGGTATGTGTAATTGGCTGCCGACGCCCGTCTGAAAATATCTATTCAGAAGCACAAAAAAAGTATTATTGAAAGATTTGTCCAGATCTATGAATGTGTGTGGGTGTGTGTGTGTGTGTGTGTGTGTGTGTGTGTGTCTGTCTGTCTGTCTGTCTGTCTGTCTGTCTGTCTGTCTGTCTGTCTGTCTGTCTGTCTGTCTGTCTGTCTGTGTCTGTGTGTCTGTCTGTGTGCCTGCCTGCCTGCCCGCCCGCCCGCCCGTCCGTCCGTCCGTCCGTCCGTCCGTCCGTCCGGGTCCATTTAGTTTCATTTTTACGCTCTCAAAGAGTTACATCTGGTTAACCAACTTTCCACCATTTAGCCTGGGGACCACCTGGAACTCTCTCAAGGACCACTGGTTGAAAACCACTGCTCTAAGGTAAGCCATAGACAGCTACAGAAAGCCTATATAGTCACAACACTAATGAAATAAAGGTTCAGCTCACATCAACTTAATTACCCAACATGGCAGAGTAAAAACATGGCAATTAAACACAATACATGTGAAATCACTTTCAAGTCTTCACAAAAAACGTAAGAGAGAACAGTCACACTTACAGACAATGCTGCCTACTGTAGCACAACAACAATAATGCCAGGGAATTGTTAAGTGCTCTTCTGGTTTTGGCTTAATAGACTGGTTAAACTTGGTAATAGCTCTCTTATCTCAGTACTAATGCAGCTTGTATTTAGCTCCAAGAAGGATCTGTTTATTTTTTTCCTAAAACTTCCTGTCTAAAACAGGAAGTAGTGTCAGGACTGTACCAATACAAAGGAACAGTCATTAGGGGGGTGTCACACACAACAATAACATTCAGGACTGTACCAATACAAAGGAACAGTCATTAGGGGGGTGTCACACACAACAATAACATTCAGGACTGTACCATTGTCCAGCATTAGTGTAAGGCAGACATTTGCATAATAAAGGATACTGACTCAGTTTAATTAGATGAAATATGTTTTACTTTTGATAACCAAACAAGAATGTTGAACCTATGAAAAAGGCATCATGTCATCATGAATGTTAGTTCCACTGAATTCATTCATTCATTCATTCATTCATTCATTCATTCATTCATTCATTCATTTAAACTTATTTGTAGCCCAAAAATGAGGTGATGGGGAGCATGCCCACGAGCAATACCGCGTTGCCGTCAATAATCCAGATTACACATTTTAAAATGTACCCCAAAAGGTTACCGTCAATAATCTAGGCCTTACTGTTTTTTTTATAATCTAATGAGAAACAGTAACAGTATTTTGCTGGTAGTAAAATGGTGTGACTTATGGACAATGGTTGCGACTGGTGCTGCGACCGCTACAAATTAGTTGCGACGGGTGTAAACGGTCGACCGTTTCACTACCGGCCGCGGCCGTTGATAGAAACTTTCACAACCATTGGTCCCAACGAGCCACGACCGTTCTTTTACGGCGACCATCTTATATCAGTCTGATTACATAATCTCATGTAATCCATCACTCCCCAACCCCGCCGTCAGGCACGCACAGGTCTAGTTTTTTGCAATTTTTCCAATGACAGTACAGATCTATGAGCTTGTGTACAGCTGCTATTTTTCAACGGCTAAAATACTTGTGAAAATGATTAAAAGCTAAAGAACACACAGCCTCTCAGGTAGCAGCAGTCACACTGACTCCATGGAAGACAGAGCGTCCATATATACACCATGTCCCTGATTAGTGATGGAGTCAAGACCACCTGAATCGAGGACCAAGACAAGACCAAGACCTAGGGGGGATAGAGACCAAAATGAGAAGGAGATGATCACGGTACGTGCTCCATCCATGTTTAAATTCTCTCTGCCGTTGTGGACTGTTAGTGATATGCACATCATCCATCCAGCACTGCACACCGCTCTGCTGTCTGATAGAATGACCCGAGACATTTACTCCCAGACGGTGACGAAAACAAGACAGATTTAGGGCGAGAACAAGACAAGACCCCATGAGTGTGACAACGGTGAGAACCGGGACAAGACAGAGACAAAGTGATACAAGACAAAAACAAGACCGAGACAACGAGAATGTGTCTTGACTCTTGAGACTGACCTCGAGACGAGACAATGTCTGGAGAACTACAGCACTAGCTACCAGCAGTCACACACTGTCTCCATGCTAGACAGAGCATCCATATACACACATACACCGTGTCCCTGATTAATAAACACAGCAAAAACTGAAGATAATGTAGCTGTATCTATCACTGTTGTCACGGCGCCTGGTGGTTGTCGTCGTGTATAAATAAATTCCTCCTACAGGTTTTCCAGCAGCTCCTAGTTGTGATTAACAGAACTTCATTCTGTTTCAAGAGAGTAATTAATTTTCCTCTACTCTCGAGGAATTGTTGGGTCACCCTCTTGCATAATTATCTACAGCACACTGACTGCGCTGTAACCACACACACACACACACCGTCGGAGGATATTTGCACTACTTTGTTGTGTTTTTAATACGAGATCCGCATAGTAATTTGGTGCTGTGAGAATGATGCTGCATTCTGCTGTTGTACGTTGTCTGCTGTATTTATTTTCTCTGAGGTTTCAGATTTGAACCCAGGGCCGGATCTAGAGGGCAGCAGGGGTGGGCAGAGCCCACCCAAACGTGCATTATGCGCACCCAATGAAAGGTAATGTCAGTGACTTTACACCAGTGGTGCAGGGACCGCCAGTGGTTCTTGAGAGAGTTCCAGGTGGTCCCCAGGCTAAATGGTGGAAAGTTGGTTAAACAGATGTAACTCTTTGAGAGTGTAAAAATGAAACCAAAGGGACCCTCGCGGTCCAACATACAGATCAAAATGACAATTAATCTTGTACATGCTCTAGTTGTGTAGACTTGGGGCTGATTCACATGAATATTTTTACGCTCTCAAAGAGTTACCTGTATCTGGTTAACCAACTTTCCATCACTTAGCCTGGGGACCACCTGGAAGGACCACTGGTGGTCCCCGGACCACTGGTTGAAATCCACTGTTGTGTAAAGGATGAGGAAAGAGGGATCATATGAGAGGGGAAAAGGAGTGGAAGGAATAAGGGGAAAGAAATACAGAGGTGTTGATAAAAGGGAGTTTGAAAAGGCTGTACAGTATGAACGCTGAACTTTGTGGTGATATTTCACCAGGAGCAAACATGCTCCACATGAGAGAGAGAGAGAGAGAGAGAGAGAGAGAGAGAGAGAGAGAGAGAGAGAGAGAGAGACAGAGACAGAGACAGAGACAGAGACAGAGAGACAGAGACAGAGACAGAGACAGAGACAGAGACAGAGAGACAGAGAGAGAGAGACAGAGAGAGAGAGAGAGAGAGAGACACTCACACACACACTCACACAAGCATTGATTCTCCCGAAAGTCAAATAATAATAATAATAATAACAATACAGCGATTTCTCCCCCGTGGAGTTGACTTTCTCCAGGCGTTCTATCAGGATGTTTTATGAATTATTTCGTGGGTGACAAATCAATGTGTTGTTTTGTCGCTATTTGCTGGTATTTCACTCCTTTTCTGTCCCGCGAGACCAGGGGCGGATGTAACATTTCCCAATTGGGAGGGGAGGGGGGGGGGGGTATGGGGGCCACGGGCGATGAAGTCACAGTTGCAACAGACACGCAGCATGCATAAAGCTAAAGGTCTGACTCAGAGAGTTTTCTGTTTTCAATGATGAAATGCTGTTGGTTTAGTGGTGACACAGCTGTAGTTAGTTAGTAGCAGTAGTAGTGTTTCACATCATTTTAAATATAGGGACTTTAATTTGAAATATCTTGGGTTGTTTTGCATGCCATCATGTTTGGTGGTGGGGCAGACTGGGCATTTAGGGGGGCATTGCCCCCCATCAATGCCCATGCCTAGATCCGCCCATGTGCGAGACGCTGGTCAAAGGTGGAGAGGATTGATTTGGATTGCCGTGTGTGTGTGTGTGTGTGTGTGTGTGTGTGTGTGTGTGTGTGTGTGTGTGTGTGTGTGTGTGTGTGTGTGTGTGTGTGAGAGAGAATGTATGTGCGCTTGTGTGCTTAGGTGACTGTGAGCACATGCGTGTGTGCGTTGCGTGATGTATGTTTTTTGGAGGATCAGAGAGCCATCTGGACCTCGCTACGCTACGGCACCACATGGAGGGCCAGCAAATGTCACTGGCCGGGCCACCGGGGCCATGCCACGCAGAGCCATGCCATGCAGGGCCGTGCCATGCAGGGCCATGCCACGCAGAGCCATGCCATGCAGGGCCGTGCCATGCAGAGCCGTGCCACGCCTTCCATCAGATGACCAGCACCTGTTACTGTTCCATGCTAAACGGAACGGGCACCAGAAGGACTATTTCCATAAATGGACAAGCATCCAGGGTCTGATTAAGCCATTTGTCCTGACTAGATTCTAGTGTCTGACGCTAGATTCTAGTGTCTGACGCTAGATTCTAGTCTCTGACGCTACACTGTAAATGATCACTGTAAATTTACGGTGGATTTTCAACAGTATCTCACTGTTTTTCACAAAATCTGTAAAATACTGTTAAATTGTCATCTCTTTCCGGTAAATTCGCGTTTTAAGCTGTAATTTAACTAATATCAGTAGAAAGCGTTATTTACCAGTACAATACCGTTAAATTAATCATTCCTTTCCTGTAAATTAACAGTTTATACCTTTATTTTACTAGAGACTGTAATTTAACAGTATAATGCAATATTTTCTGCCAAGCCATGTGGATAGGCCACACCCACATTTCCACTTCAAATTTAGTCAGTTGGTGGACAGCAAAGGAGCCTTCTGTAGTTTAGCTAACCAACATTAGAATATAGCAAACTAACGGACATCACAAAAGGACAAAAGAGGAACCAAAAAGAAGTCTGACAAGTTAAGAAGAAAAGAAGATTGATTTAAGGTAAGGAGGTTCTTACAGCCTATATTTTCTATGTTTAGACATGCTAGCTGCTAGCAACATTGCTCAAGCTACACAACTTGTCCCCTTTTCTGAAATATCAATAGGTGAGCAAGATGATATCATGTGCTATGTGTACATATTCTTCCTCTGACAATGTTAACATAATTTATGTGAGGCACACAAGGAGCCACATTTGCACACCAAATGCTTCTTTTAAATGTGTTCATTCTGAATGTCAGACAGTTACAAACAAACAGTTTGTAACATATAATGTGTATATTGTTTCCCAGGGCCTGGAGTGGGGTTTTGACTGCATGTAGTTCACCCTCTTACAGCCCATCTTGGAGAAAGCAAAGATGCACTGCTGATTGTGCTAATCTGAGTTGATCGATTATTGTTTAATATTGTACATACGCTACAACATTATAACTTGTGTTCTACTTTATTTGAACTTTTCAGTGGTCTGAGACAAGTGCTAACCTTGACCCATTCATCCTACTGGCCCAGTCATTGGCTTGTTCTGCTCAATAGGTATGTATTTTGGTGTACATGTTATGTATTTAAATGTATACATATGTTACATACATTTTTTTTTTTCGTATTACGTTCATTTTAACATTAGAACCTTTGATCATGCTGGTGAAGATGACATACCTTAAAGGACCACTTTTCAACTTACTTTAATGTAATTGGCCCTCAGTAATGTTCATGATAAAATACCGCAATCTTTTCTACTCAGTCTGTGCCTCATAGGAGGGCTGTGGGCAATTCACTAACCAGCCTAAATTCTGTATTTTCTATTAGCTTCAATTTCCCATCGATGATGCACATGGTGGATGGGTTTCTGAATGGCCCACAGCTCTCCTGTGAGACACAGACTGAGTAGAAAAGAATTGTGCTTTTTAATCATCAACATTAGTGATGACCAATATGAAGGCAGGTTAAAAAGTGGTGAAGTGGTCCTTTATTGTATTCAACATACATTTTGCTCAACTGAAAATGAAAAGAAAACTAGGGAGAGTCTTCTGTCCTATAAGTATTTTCATCTCCTCTCATTTTTATGTCAGGGACAGGGAATGATGACAAAAGCCAGTGGATGATGGACATCCGGGTCAGGATTTGCTGGGCTCTTGGTGTGGTGTTCTACATTTTCAACCTTGAGTACCAAGACAAAGCCTTCAGAACCGTGGAGTTCATTCAAAGGTATGTATTACCTATAAACATCATAGGTAATCCAAGCTCAGATTGAGTATATTGTAGACTATATGTATACAGTATATTATGATTAGGGCTCTTCAATGACTTTAGCTGAGAGAGATCCAAGGACCCACACTAAATAAACTTTGTTTCACATTAAACCTTTTTTTTCACAGCACTGTCATCAGTGCAATGTAAACAAGAAAAAAAAAAACGCACCCGTGCTCTTGTCATACGTGTAAGCACGTCTCCAAAATGTTTTTTATATGAAATCTCTAGCAATGTCACATTATTTTGGACAAATTGTTTTTCTTATTTTTTCATAGGGGTCTCGTCGGTACCACTCCAACGACCATCTCCAACATGAAGGGGAAGCTGGTGCAGAAGAAGCCAGTGAGCGTCAACCCACAAGTAGCCACACTGCTGAACTTGATTTTGAGTGGGAATTCATTGGTATGTCACAGTCCCAGTTACTACTCTAACAGCATGTAACGATTAATATTCTCTTTTTTCTCCCTTTTTCTTTTTTTGACCTTTTGGATCTAAAGGCTGTCACCTACTGTAGCTGCAACATTTCTGTAACTCTACACTACTGGTTTGCGAGCTCTACGTCCTTCCCTTTAATCCTACTTTAATCCTTTGCAGATATTCTTCATTGTTTTGCTCAAAATGTGTATTGTTTGTTTTACAGGAACTGGTGATTGAGGAGCCAAGTGATGAAGCCAAGTCAACGCCTCTTCCTTTATGCATAGCTACCCAATTTCTCACATTCACGTTAAGTATTTGCACTTGAACTGTGTATTACTGTTTTAAATATTTTGTTGATGCTGCATGCTAATATTTCTATGCTGTGCCCTGATGCTGTGCTGTTTTAATGTTGGACTATAATGCAGAAGCTATTCTGCATTTTCCTGTGATTCAGGATTTTACATGACAGTTTGTCCATAGAAATTTATTATTTTACTTTTACATGTATTTCTTGTATTTTCATATTAGTTATGTTTCATATTAGTTTGCCTACCCCATGAGTTGTAATGGAGACTTTTGTTGAAAGCAACTTTAAAAAATAAACTGTTGAATGCCTATACCTGTGTGTTTTGTCAGAATATGAATTAGTATATTTGTAGACTTTTATTGTGAAAAAGGAATAATTGAATACTGTAAAATTACAGTAAAAATTATAATGCAAGATGCTGTTAAATTACCATAACCACACATTTAATTTACAGTTATGTACTGTAATGAGGAAAAACTGCTTACCGTTAAATTACCATAAACCCCCATAAAAATACAATACTTATACTGTAATTGAAATAACGGTATATCTACTGTAAAATGAATTACAGTAGATGTACTGTAAAACAACAGTTAATTGCAGGCAACTTTGTTGCCTGTAATTTACTGTAATATTACAGTTAAATAATTTACAGTGTAGATTCTAGTGTCTGACGCTAGATTCTAGTGTCTGACCTGCAAAACCTGCTATTCCATGGATGGAGTAATTGCGTTGGGACGACGTCCCTCCCAGACTAGTCCCCTGATGCAATGGTTATACATGAAAAGAAGCATGATCTGGGGCGGATGTAACATTTACCAATTGGGGGGCAGGGGAAAATGGTATGGGGGCGGCTTCATCGCCCGTGACAATGAAGTCGCACCCATACCATTTTCAGTTACAGGACTTTTATTAGTCAAGTAAAGCATCAATAATAACATCAGTTGTTGTTGAAGTTGCAACAGACACGCAGCATGCATAAAGCCAAAGGTCTGACTCAGAGAGTTTTCTGTTTTCAATGATGAAATGCTGTTGGTTTAGTGGTGACACAGCTGTAGTTAGTTAGTAGCAGTAGTAGTGTTTCACATCATTTTAAATCTAAGCACTTTAATTTGAAATATCTTGGGTTGTTTTGCATGCCAGCGTGTTTGGTGACGCAGAGTGAGCATTTAGGGGGGCATTGCCCCCCCCCCCCCCCCCCCCCCCCATGCCCATACCTAGATCTGCCCCTGAGCATGATGGTTCTGTGCACCAGTTCCACTCTGGGATGTTATCATTAGCCTAGAAACAGGTAGATTCACTGTTACACCTGAGGAGGACAGAACATGTTTACTGGAGTGTGTGATTTTGGGAGATATTGAAAATGAAATTCATTTTCTGTTTTACTGCCCATTATATGAGGGATTAAGGTAGAAACAGAGGTTAATTTTAGTTGTAATTTATATGTAACAATTTGTATAATAATGATTCCTTATATAACTTGCTTTAGTTAATGTATATTATCAGAAAACAGGCTGTGCTGTGAAGCAGTGGTTAACTATGTAGGATTATGTTTGGAACTTGCAGAGCTCCATCCAAAGTGTGTCGCTACTCTCTTCCTTCAGTACACTAAGTAATACCTTCCTTTACTCGCTACGCTACGACGCTCCTCTACGCTGTAGAGGAGCGTCACCATGGAAACCAGAGCTACGCTGTAGAGGAGCGTCACCATGGAAACCAGAGACGCCAGTGGAAGAGGTGGATCCCGTCGGCGTCGCCTGCTTTCTGAACTATGTTGGGCCTCTGTTGCAACTGCGACGGACCACGCCTACTGTTCTCGTCGTGTCCAAGTCATAGAGACAGGAACTTAAATTCCCTACTATCTGCCAAACGTTAGGCTAACAATGAAGTCATTTTAAATGCTGGCTAATCTCTGTTGATCCAGAGTGGAACTGCCACTAATCTCTGTCTTGTCGTTAGAGTCGTCGTCACTTTGCCTGAACTCACAGAAGCAGCAGCAGCAGCTTGGAGATAGCATACATTAGTAGATCATGGAGGCTTTGGAGACCTGCCACTATATCACCATCAGGCTCCTTATATAGCAAGAAAAGAGAGCAGAGATCTTGGGGGATCATTCTGATTCATCGGTGGTTCGGTTGCACAGATGGTTAGCAGTGGGCGGATCTAGGCATGGGAATGGGGGGGGGGGGGGGGGGGGGGCCTGCCCCCCCCCCCCAGCAAAATGTTTGTGTTAAAAAAACAGAACATCATGTTTGGTGGGGCCTGCCCCACCAAACATGATGGCATGCAAAACAACCCAAGATATTTCAGTGCAAGTATTTGGAACAGTACTATACTGCTACTAACTCACTACAGCTGTGTCACCACTAAACCAACAGCATTTCATCATTGAAAACAGAAAACTCTCTGAGTCAGACCTTTAGCTTTATGCAACTTCAACTGCTGCGTGTCTGTTGCAACTTCAACAACAACTGATGTTATTGATGATTTATACTTGACTAATAAAAGTCCTGTAACTGAAAATGGTATACCACCACCCACCCCCCAATTGGGAAATGTTACATCCACCCCTGATGGTTAGTGAACCTGTTTCAGAATGAAGTGTTGCGTTTAGACAGATATCTGTTCCACAAGCTCCACACAGTGGAGGAGACCCCACGAAACCACTTAGAGCTGAGAAACACATTCTAGGAAATGTCTTCTAAAATTCATGACAGTTTTTTTTTGTTTTTGTTTTCACTCATTCTGTACAGGAATTTTAGCATTTTAAACATCAGCTATTAGCTGTAGCTATTGAAAGCATTGGCTATTATTATCAGATATAGCCTACAAGCTCATAGCGCACCACCAAGTGGCACGCTATGAGCTTGTAGATCTGGTATTTTTAAAAGGTTGTGAAAATGAGTGGTGAATCTTTGAATATTCTGATTTTTTAAAACAAACATTTTGCTACTGTACTGTACTGTGAAACTAGATATTTTCATCCTCCTCATCATTCATTCATAAATATTTTGTTTACAAAATTTTAAAGTGATTTCTTTTTTAATCATCTACTACAGTCTTATTAATAAACCCCATGAAATTATAACTGGCCACAAATGGGTCAGGTATATACAAATGTGGAGTGTGTAAAGTGCAGTGTGCTGTGCTGCCTCCTTCATATTCAGTAGATAATATAATTTCCTGGGGTTTATTAAGACTGTGGTAGATAATAAAAAAAATAAATAACTTGTTAACTTTGTTAACAAGTATGTATTTTGGTACATTCAAAAGCCACCTCCCAATCCCATACCTAAAATCCCTAAAACTGAAGAAAGCAAGGAATGTAAAACAATTAACATACACCTTTTACTTTCTCTGATAAACTAAAAAAAAAAAAAAACCTTGGTTAAAATAAATAAATGAAGTGGTCCTGAGCTGTGAATTGGTTACAGACAGGAGGAGGTAAAGTTAACAGCTTGGTGTCCTTGTGTAGGAAGAGCTATTTACACTGAAGGTTCTTTCAGAAGGAGGAAGCGTTGCTTTGTAATCACAGCACGTGGAAGAGGGATGGATCGTTGCGATGTTTCCCCCACAGTGCTGCACGATGCGAGGCCACGGGAGCAGGTACAAGGCCACCACCACCACCACCACCACCACCACCACCACGGAGACGGGGAAGGAGATGAGCTCAGGAGGTAGAGCAGGTCGTCCAATGACCCGTGGGTCAGCGGTTCGAATCCTGGCTCCTCTGTCTATGTGTCGAAGTGTCCTTGGGCAAGACACTGAACCTCCAATGAGTTGTTCAGTGTGAGCCTGTTGCCACCATTGGTGTGTGAATGTGTGAAGTTTAGGACGCTGAGCGTTGACTGTTCGCCGCTCTACTTCCAATGTATGAATGAATGGACCATTGTAAAGCGCTTTGAGCACTTGGAAAAGCGCTATAAAAATGCAATCCATTATTATTATAGAAGTATGTACTGTGTAGGCTACAGTAGGTTGTGTTTGTTATGCTTGTTTTATACCTCCCATGATCTGGTCTATATGGTGATGCACTGGAGAGCTGTTCACTATAGGGCTGTGTTCACTATTATGTTGTGATATTAGCCATGCATCGCATGACGCTTGTACTTCACAAGCGGCATGCAGTGACTTAATCCAGTTTTACGCGGATCACTACTTTTACATTCAAAACGTGTACATAAATATTCCATTTCAAATATAAAATAATCACACATTTCTATGGGTGTTAGACACTTGGAGCACCCTGCAGGCCTCTCACATCAAACAGTGCCAAAACAACTTTCCATACAGAAAATAATGATTTGCATCAGATGAAAAGAACATAATACACACAGTACCCACGATGCTACGACTGGGGGAACATTAGAGCTAGATGTTAGCAGAAACAGAATTCCAGGAGCTCTGCTCTGTATGTGTCATAGTTTTCAGTGAGAATTTAGAGCACTTCCTAAAACAGGTCACATGACGTATGTCACATGACACAACTGAAGCCTACTTCCTGTTTTCCTTAAAGAGACACCCTTTACAATAGGCAAGGAAAAGATGCGCAGTGACGTCACTGCCCCGGTTCCAGAAGTCTTTTCCCCATTCATTTTTCTCATAGACTTTTCGAAAATAATTTATATCAAGACGATTACGCCACGGCCAAAGCCAACTCGAGTCGTGACGAATCATGATGACACACACAAACTTTTGGGACAATAAAATAATTTCTAAGATGAAAAACGAAACAAAAAGTCTTGTATCATGCCGTTTTCTACTTCTTCCTAATTATATATTATATGACGATTGTGTTTGTTGTCATGATTTGTCACGACCCGAGTTGGCTTTGGCCGCGGCGCGATCGTGTTTTTATTAACCATTTTCGAAAAGTCTATGAGAAAAATGAACGAGGAAAGGACTTCCGGAACCGGGGCGGTGACGTCACTGCGCATCTCTATAGGCAAGGAAAATAGGAGGAAGAGTAACCAACGTCATTGTCTCTACCTGGCCAATGGAATGGGCAGATTCATCACGCTGGATGGCAAGCTGCAGCTTGAAACCGCAGGGAAAACACGGAAGTCAATGAGTGTTACGGCCCCATATATGTCTAGGGGTTTATTGGACCGAACATAAGGGTAGACGGACACCAAGAGTATAAATCCAAATATTTATTTTATATTCTATATAATAATAAATATTATGAAGCATTTATATTTTATAATGCAATTGGCTCGAATATTTACAATAATGGCTGAAGTTTAGATGACAGAAAACAAAAGACAATAAATGAAACTAACAAACAAAAGAACAAAAGGCTAAACAAAACACTGGTATGCTAACAATCAACTAGTCGGGTCGGGGGAAGGACTGACGTCGTCGTTCCCCAACCTGCCACAGCATGACAGGTCCTCTATGTAGGGGCTGGCTGCGACCAACGGCCAATGAGGACAGAGGAGTGATCAGTTCCGCTATCCTCAAGCCAGCCCCCGATGATGACTCGGGACCTGCAGCTGGGCGAGATGACAAAGAGAGAGAACACCAATCAGACACCGGTTATCTAGACAGGAGTTCACTACCACTAGCACCATGTACATGTGTATATATATATACATAAAGGTGGAGTGGACAGGGATAAACAAAAAATATTTCTGAACGACTGATACCATTGTAAGTTAAACACTTCTGGAAAATGACAGAATACACATAAGATATTGTTGTCTGCTGTGTTGCTTTTCGATGTGTACACTGTGTAATGTTATATAGCTATCCAAAGAGCAGAAAGTATGTGTCTGATCGTTCTGAACGTGACGTCACTGTCTGCGAGACTGCAGCTGGGTGCTATTGCAAAGAGGGGCAGTTCTCGCGATGAGAGGCTAGGCAGCCCAGGCAGACTCATTTTGTGCTCTTTAGATAGCTTAATAAAATGAAATAGTTTGCAACTCGAAAAACACCCACTCAGACAACAATCTGTGACCTGTTTTCTTTTATATTCCTGAACCGATTATATGACATTGGCCGCAGTCGTTCATAAATTATATTTGTTCTATATTAGAACTTCCTTGGCAATAGGCAACAAGGGAATTTTTCAAAATAAAACGCAAAGCATGAAATAAACAAATGTAACGGCACATGGGGGTTGTGTTATATTTGGGGACAATACAGTAAGCCTTAATTTGATCATGATAATATATTGCAAGAGATTTCATCAACTATATGCCAAAATATCTATAAATATCTGCCATCTGAACTGGATTAACCCCAAAACTACAGACTAGAAATGCCTCAACAACAGCTTTCCTTTTCTTTCATGCGTTTTGGCTGAAGGGAAAACCAAAACAAGCAGCAGTGTTGTGGATTAACATCAAGAATAAAGATGCAGTGACTCAACGTTATATTTATATCATTAACGGTGCTCTAAAAAGACATTATAAACACGTCCTTGGTGAGGAAGGATGCACTTTGCATATAATCACTCAAAAGCGCTGATGTCAAGGACTGAGTTAATAAGACAGAGGTTTGTTAGGTTTAGCTATTTTTGTTCAAAAATGCATGTCTTCTTTCTCTTCTGGGATTTCAGATTTGTGCCTTTAGCCCCTGCTTCTCTAACCCTCTCTACCAACACGTGCACTGCAGCCTGCAGCCTGTTGCTGTCAGAACAGCACACACCTCCAGCCTGTCCAATGGGTGACAGCTAGAGGAGCTATAGGTAGATCCACAGGTGGAAACTGCAGGTGGGGAATGAATGGATAAACAAAGCATGGTACAAACAGAACAGACATGATGCTGCATAGCAGGAGGAGACTGTCTCCATCCAGCATAATCTCCTGTGTGCTTGTTTATTTTAATGTAGGTGACTCAGACTCGCAGCATTAGTTAGTATAGCAGGCAGAATCCTTGGGGCACTTTTTTATTTATGCCAAGAAGAACCGAGGGAATTGTGGGAACTGATCTGGCAGAGGATGATGCACTCCGTCGTGGCGATTCATAATACCAGCGTTGAAGCGAGGAGACAATGGATTAACACTTACACTCCCAGTGCTATATACAAAGTTTAACATGTCAAGGACCCCTGAGTCACTAAAAATATAATGCCAGAGATGTATCCCACAAGAGAAGTTTTTTACGGCTCTAGCAGTGGAATCTCAGCGATTTTTGATCTGGGACCCCCAATTTATATTACAAAATCAAAATTTAATTCAAGTCTGCAGCCTACCCTAGGGGACACGGGGAGAACATGTGAGAGACTGACAAGCCCAATCAACGTTTTATTTCCATGATTTGTTGACAACAACAAAATTCTGGACCGTCTGCAGGACCAAGCAAGTGTCTGTCTGCAGGGAAACATCTGCAGCATCAAAGTAGAAGCAACGTAGAGGGGAAAAGGAAAAAAATATACTGTAGCTACATATCTATTTAGATTTTTAGCTAAAAAGTTGCTGTTGAATGCTGCTAACAATATAATATGGTTATGGTTTTGAACACTCAATAAATAATTTAACAATCCAATTTTGGATGTTTGGCTCATGAACTAAGAACCAAAAATAACTAAAGTCGGTTCCCAACCAGTGTAAAAAGGGCTGAAATGGTAACAGGTCCATTTGGTTTCAATCTCAGCAGTTACGGCCCATAAGAGTATAAGAGTTCCAAAAAACATTTTGCTGCAGTGGGACCCGTCCCGTATGGAACCCCCTTCGAGGACACCCTAGGGGTCCCCGGACCAGACTCTGGGAACCGACGGTCTACAGTCTGTCTGGATGTGGTCATGACTTGTTATCCAGCGTTGCAGATGAACTGTATGTACTGTACTGTACTGTACTGTACTGTACTGTACTGTACTGTACTGTACTGTACTGTACTGTACTGTACTGTACTGTACTGTACTGTACTGTACTGTACTGTACTGTACTGTACTGTACTGTACTGTACTGTAGTACTGTACTGTACTGTACTGTACTGTACTGTACTGTACTGTACTGTAGTACTGTACTGTACTGTACTGTACTGTACTGTACTGTACTGTACTGTACTGTACTGTACTGTACTGTACTGTACTGTATGAATGCTGAGGTCCAAGCCATCATCATTAAAGGACACCAAATACACCCTGAATAATTTAGTAGTTGTGGTGTGTAGACAAATTGCAGCTGCCAGGATAGATTATCACATGACAAATGGTCCATCCATACTGCTGCTGCATACATATAGAGCACTGATTCCTGGACCCCCTCTACAGGGGGTCCCTGAGGGCATGCTGCAAAATGAGTAGAATGTTTAACTTTCAACTGTTATCATTTAGAGCAAGGGTTTTCAACCGGTGTTCCGGGGACCACCAGTGGTCCTTGAGAGGGTTACGAGGTGGTCCTCAGGCTAAATGATGGACAGTTGTAAACTGGTGCAACTCTTTGAGAGGTCCATTTGTCCATTCATCATCTGAATTATTCCAAGTCTACAAAACTAGAGATTGTAGAAAAGTAGGCTAATGGTCATTTTGATCTGTATGTTGGACTGTTTTGTTTCTGAAATCCAGCCTGGTATTGTGGTACAAAAACAAAAGAAATCTTTACCTTTGGGGCCTGTGGTGCTAAAATGTCATCAAATGGTGGTCTGTGGCTCAAATGTTGAATAAATAGTGGGCCCTGAAATGAAAAAGGTGGGAAACCACTGATTTAGAGAATGTATAAAAATCTTTTTTTTTTTCCATCGCAGGTGTAAAGAACTGGGTGAAAAGATGTTTCATGTGCAAGCAACAGTTGTAGTTTTCATGGTAGTGGAGATAGGAAAAACACACAGGGACTTTAGAACACATACATGTCCACATTCACACACATTCATAGACGGATCTAGAAATGATGGACCCCTGGGCCGCCACCAGCCAAAGCTCAGAGGTCCCTGGACCTGGGCCCAATGTGCCTGTTAGATAATCCTCCATGATATGGCAGCTTTACCCAAAGCACTTTTCACTAGCACTTCATCCTTAAGGCCATAGTCAACCATGTGAGCTTATTTGGTGCATGACAGACTGCTATAACTCCACAACCTCATGTACAGAACTGTATTGAAGGATTGAAGCAGCATTTCTATCAGTCAGACCTGCATCAATGCAGTAAAGTCTATTCATGTATGAATTTATAAAAATAGGCCTGCATTCACCTCAAAAGAACTTCGCCCCTGCACCAGAAATGAATTCCCCATTCACTTTCCTCCTGGACTTGTGGGAAATTGATTCATATTAAAATAATCACGCCGCAGACAAAGACACTTTGGTCATGACAACAAACTCAATGTTTTGGTAGAATCAAATAAAAAGAATGAAACCAATACTTCAGAAGCAATTTGGGGTTCAGTGTCTTGAGTCACAATTAAGTAAAAGTAAATTAATCCACAAAACTAACGTAATTTGTATTGTTGAATTATTTCTAAAATATTAGGACCTTCTTCATTCGTTCATTTTTGACCTCCCCTATCACATGGAACTACTTTTCGGGTGTAGTGGTATGGACACAAAATACTGTACATAGTTCCCTGTGATACAGGGGACAAAAATGAACGAAGGATGTTAATATTTTAGAAATAGGTCAACAACATAAAGCAAGTTAGTTTTTGGATTAATTTACTTCCACTGCATGGACCCCAGTGACCTCACAAAAAATAAGCATAACTACTTTATATTTCACCAAAACCAGAGCAGAACTCCCACCATGGGACTCTGGACTTCGATCAATACAGTTGACACCACTATGTTAATGGTAAGTATTTCATACAGCTTAACTTAAAAAAAATCCAGAGTATGCCTTTAACATGTAGACAGGAGCAGCCGGGATTCGAACCACCAAACCATGGATCATTGGAGGACCTGGTCTACCCCTGGAGCCTCATGTGAGAGGCATGGTGTAGGCCTAGGCCTATGTGGGAATGAGAGATCAAGGGAATTTAGTGACCATTGTGTATGCCAAAGGTTTTCAACTGGTGGTCCGGGGACCACCAGTGGTCCCTGAGACGGTTCCAGGTGGTCCCCAGGCTAAAGGATGGGAAGTTGTTTAACCAGATGTAACTCTTGAGAATGTAAAAATGAAACCAAATGGACCCTTGCGGGTCCATTTGGTTTCATTTTCACACTCTCAAGAGTTAGAATATTCTTCATCTGAATTAGCACCACTTAATTAAGAAGTTTACACTGTTTTGTTTCCCAGATACAGATACAGCCTGGAATTGTGGACAAAGCCAAAATAATTCTTTAGTTTTAGGTATTTAGGGTGAAAATGTAATCAAATGGTGGTCCGTGGCTCAAATGCTGAATAAATGGTGGTCCCTGGAGTCAAAAAGGTTGAAAACCCCTGGTGTATGCAGTTATGATAAAAAGGAATAATAATAATAACGAATGCACTCAAAGAGCAGCACAATGGCATAATGTGTGAATGTTTGTGTGAATGTGGGTGTAGTGTGTATTTTTATTTTAGCATTGCTTTGTTGTTGTTCTGACGCCGATTTCAACTTGGTTATTATTCTTTTTTTTCACCAATCAGAGTTTTCATTTGTTTGCTAAAATCAGACCTCTGTTGTTTTGTCTGCAAAAATCAATAGAGAGAATCGAGAATTTAGAATAAAATGAAATAAGAAACACTAAGGTATTGCACTATTAGAGCTGTGGATTAGTGCATTGGTTTTCAACAGGTGGTCCGGGGACCACCAGTGGTCCTTGAGAGGGTTCCAGGTGGTCCCCAGGCTAAATGATGGAAAGTTTGTTAACCAGATGTAACTCTTTGAGTCATCATGTGAATTATCCCAAGTCTACAGAACTAGAGAATGTAGAAGATTAATGATATTTTTGACTGTTTTGTTTCCCAAATCCAGCCTGGAATTGTTGACAAAATCAAAAGAAATCTTTAGTTTTGGGATCTGTGGGAGTAAAACGTCCTCAAATCGTGATCTGTGGCTCAAATGCTGACTAAATAGTGGCCCCTGGTATCAAAAAGGTTGAAAACCACTGCATTAGTGGCTCTGCAGTAAAAATCATCAACCTTCCATGTGATATGATATGGTGAACCAAACTGACCCCCCCCTCCAGGGGTCATGGGGTCAATCTGTCTGGATAACCGTCCAGTCAGAGGTAAATGAAAATTCAATATTCTGGTTTTGTCCAGCGTGAATCAAACTGACAACCGTTAGCGTTACGCTACACAGATTATCCCCCTACCAAACTCTGACACACACACGCGCATACTCGCACGCACGCACACACACACACACACACACACACACACACACACACACACACACACACACACACACACACACACACACACACACACACACACACACACACACAGTCCCCATAGCTGCGAGGCACAAGCAGCATCGCATCAATATAATCTAACCTCCCACACAGCCCAGCTGCTCCCACACATAAAGTCACAACTGTGAGGTTTTTGTCCCATTCCTCACTGCAGTGAGATCTGTTCTACTCTGACCCAACAGTGAGATGATTATCTACAATTACAATTACAATGCAGGCATTCAGCAAACACTCCTAATACACAGACACTTACATTAAGCGTTTTTGGTGTTTTTTTGTGTGAGGATTTGGTGTTTTTTGTGTGAGGATTACGTGATACACGTATTAGGTCACGCAATAAATCATTGCATACGTGATAGGATTACATATATGTATTACCAGTGGTGAAAGTGGTTTGTAGTTCTTGCCGGAGCTATCAGAAATAAGTGTCTGCTCTGCAGCCGCTCTGGTCAAACCCTCCAATAGCCCTAAAATGCATAAAAAACTCCATTTTGGTACAGTATACCAACAACAATACAAACACATTAGGTCTTAAATCATTGCAAATAGTGCAAATAGCTCTTGCAATGTGCAGTGCATGTCTTCACATCATAATAACAGATTTTTACTAATACATTACTGCTTTTGAAAACCAAAGGATTTTGAGAATGGAGCAAAACTTACAGCATTATATTTTAACATTTTGATAGCTCCCTGTGCACTCTGGCTGGCAAAGTCTTACTGGAGCTGCGCTCCTGTGCGCTCCGCTCACTTTCACCAATGTGTATGTGTATGTATGTGTCTAAAAAAAAAAAAAACAAACAAACAAACAAAAACGGATGTGTGATGACGTCATGGCGTTTCGAGTGTGTTGAGTATTCTATTAAAAAAAATGGACATTGAGGGGTAGAATCTGAGATAATGCCATTCAAATGCAAGGGATAGAATAGGTGCAGAGGGACAAGTCATGAATGTGACCAATTGTAAACTAAATTGAGTTTTTGGAGTAATTTTTCATTTTTGTTTCATGTGAAAGCCCGGGAGTCATAGCTTCAATTTGACATATTGGTTTTGCAGTTTTAACACCGTTTTTTTGAGATATGGTTTGTATAGTGCACTGCACATAAAGCGTATGCCAGCAATTAGCTTGTTAGATCAGCACAACACATTGCCCAGAAAACACTGTCAGGATCAGGATGAATCAGTGATGTCTGTGATTGTGTTCAGATCAAGGTAATCCAACACTAGTCAGATCTGTCCCAGAATAATCACCTGATTTCAGTCAACACTAATCCTGTCCACTAAAGACAGACGTCCCTGGAGGAATCAGAGAGAGACAGATTGAGATCAGACTAACTTAAATCGCCGTAGCTGTCAAAATTAGTCAGACTAGTCAATGGGAAACAGCCATTGACTAGTCCTGGATTGCCCTGATCATTTTGGACACAATCAAGACGTTACTAATTCTGACTGTAGCATAACCAGAACAGTGGCCTCACCAGAACAGTGGCCTTGTGGTTAGAGTGTCCGCCCCTGGAACTGGGAGGCCGGGGTTCGATTCCCGGTCGGGTCATACCAAAGACTCTAAAAAATGGGACCCAATGCCTCCCTGCTTGGCACTCAGCATCAAAGGGATGGATTGGGGGTCAAAATCAGCTAATGATTCCCGAGCGCGGCAAGCTGCAGCTCACCGCTCCCTTGGAGCTCACCACTCCAAGTGATGGGTTAAAAGCGGAGGTCCAATTTCGCTGCAGTAACGTAGTGACAAATCATGCGACTTTGACTTTGAACTCCACAACCTCACCTACAGAAATGTATTGAAGGATTGAAGCAGCGTTTCTGCCTGTCAGACCTGCATCGATGCTGTCCAGTCTTTTTTCATGTATGAATTTATAAAATAGGACCTACATATGATTTGAAATATCAAATACATTTCTCCCAGACCAACATTTGTTTGTATTTTCATTGCGATAACATTTTTTTTTTACCTGGGATATCTGTAATTGGCATCAAGATGCTTTTTGATGACCTGTCGCCCATCTCTGCTCACAGACGAACACACACAACCACACAAACATACAGTACAGAAACAGGTTTTATATACTTACTATACTTCTGAGTACCTCCAGAGCCAAACTTAAACCTGCACATGACCTGGTAGTAGCAGTGTGGAGGAGAAAGTGTTCTGAATATCCTTATTGGTTTATTATTAGACGCTATTAATGCACACACACACACACACACACACACACACACACACACACACACACACACACACACACAACACACACACACACACACACACACACACACACACACACACACACACACACACACACACACACACACACACACACACACACACACACACACACACACTAGCTGGATACACCAGCCCTTACGCCCACATGCATGCACGCACACACTCTCTTAGAGGTGCTCTGTGAGAACCGCTATGGGTGCGCACAGAGTGCACGTGCACACGCACACACACACAGCCAGCCATGGCCATATTATGCACAACACAACCTCACACACCACCCTGCCTGCCGCATGCAATAAGGAAACCATGAGAGCCCTATTCTATTTTACACATCCGCAGGGGGTCAATAACTCATTAGAGGTGGGGCCAGGAGAGAGAGAGAGAGAGAGAGAGAGAGAGAGAGAGAGAGAGAGAGAGAGAGAGAGAGAGAGAGAGAGAGAGAGAGAGAGAGAGAGAGAGAGAGAGAGAGAGAGAGAGAGAGATAAGGGGGGCAGAGAGAGAGAGGAAGAGAGAGAGAGAGAGAGATGGAGAGGGAGAGGGAGAGGGAGAGAGACAGGGACGGATCTAGGCATGGGCATGAGGGGGCCCCCCTAAATGCTCTGTCTGCCCCACCAAACACGATGCCATGAAAAACAACCCAAGATATTTCAAATTAAAGTGCTTATATATTCAAAATGATGTGAACCACTACTACTGCTACTAACTAGCTGTGTCACCACTAAACCAACAGCATTTCATCATTGAAAACAGAAAACTCTCTGAGTCAGACCTTTAGCTTTATGCATGCTGCGTGTCTGTTGCAACTTCAACAACAACTGATGTTATTATTGATGCTTTACTTGACTAATAGCCTGGTCTAGCCCTCAATGATTTTGGCCTTGGGGGGGCGGGGTGCCGTGGGATCCACACGGCAGATCGAGCTGATCTGATTTGATCTCACGAACGTGTCGTCACCCCCGGCCCCTCCCGCACCCGTCCACTGCTGTTCTACGTCACATCATTCAGAGCCACGCCCACCCCGGAGGTTGACTCCTCCTTCTGTTCTACGTCACATCATTTAGAGCCACGCCCACCCCGGGAGGTTGACTCCTCCCTCTGTTCTACGTCACATCATTTAGAGCCACGCCCACCCCGGAAGGTTGACTCCTCCCTCTGTTCTACGTCACATCATTTAGAGCCACGCCCACCCCGGAAGGTTGACTCCTCCCTCTGTTCTACGTCACATCATTTAGAGCCACGCCCACCCCGGAAGGTTGACTCCCCCCTCAAGGCCACTTCGTGTAACGAGTTAGTCCAGGCTTTCCGTTTTCGCGCAAGGCAGACGAAAATGAAAGCCTGGGTGTCGAGGCTACTTGACTAATAAAAGTCCTGTAACTGAAAAATGGTGTCGGTGCGGCTTCGTCGCCCGTGGCGCGAAGCGTCACGGGCGACGAAGCCGCACCCATATTATTTTCTCCTGCCCCCCTCCCCCTCCCCAATTGGGAAATGTTACATCCGCCCCTGGAGAAAGAGAGATAGAGATAGAGAAACAGACAGACAGACAGACAGACAGACAGACAGAAAGAGGAGACATGGGTCCTATAGCGGAGGACATCAGCCTGTCATTGTTCTCCAGAGGTCGGTAGAAAAGGATCCATGTCTTCATTAGTGGTAGTTCTGCAGTAGTGAGAGGTTTTATCCTCCAGCAGGTCCAAACACTGACCTGGACATTCTCTCATTAGTGTTGCTGCTGCAGGCAGATCTCTGGCTGTCTCAGGGAAAATGGCAAATATGGATTCCATTTTGTAAAAACACACAAAAAAGTGTTGTTGCTATGGATTTTGGATTTAGTTTTTTTTTTTTTTTTTTGTCTCCTCTGAGACTCCTCCTGTCCAGGACCGGTTTCTGACACACTCAGCAGATCCGGATCAGATCTGAACCCATAGCGTTAGCGTTAGCGTTAGGAACCCGCTGGGACCACATAATCGGACCCCAGGCAGGGTTTGACCTAGTCTGGTTCAGACCAAGTCTCTGGGTCTGGCCCTCTAAAGTCTGATTTCCGTCAGCACCAAGATGTATTTAACCAATGAGACTCAGAGTTGGGGGTTGGTCTAATGCAGGGGTGGGCAATTATTTTCCCCAAGGGGCCAAATGAGATACATAAAATATTGTGGAGAAGCCAAGACTAAAGGCTGAACTAAAGTCTGTGTAATATTCATTTAATTTCAAGATAAAAGTAAGAGTAAGACCCACCATGTTGACACCAGGGCCCTCTATTTATTCAAATGGACCACCATTTGATGACATTTTAGCCCCACAGACCCCAAGACTTTCTTCAGGATTTATTTTGTTTTTGTCCACAATTCCAGGCTGGATTTGGGAAACAAAAATGACCATCCTCTTACATGAGAGGTGATGAATATTTTAACTCTTGAGAGTGTAAAAATGAAACCAAATGGACCCGCAAGGGTCCATTTGGTTTCATTTATACACTCTCAAAGAGTTACATTAACCAACTTTCCATATTTAACTGGAACTCTCAAGGACCACTGGTGGTCCCCGGGCCGGTCAGAGTCAGCCAAAGGGCCGCATTTGGCCCCCGGGCCGCATGATGCCCAGGTATGGTCTAATGCATACAGTACATGGGCATCATGCGGCCGTATAATGGACCCGCAAGGGTCCATTTGGTTTCATTTTTACGCTCTCAAGAGTTAAAATATTCATCATGTGAATTATCCCAAGTCTACACAACTAGAAAATGTGGAAGATTAATGGTCATTTTGATCTGTATGTTGGACTGTTTTGTTTCCCAAATCCAGCCTGGAATCGTGGACAAAAGCAAAATAAATCTTTAGTTTTGGGGTCCTCTGTGGCACAAATACTGAATAAATAGAGGTCCCTGGTGTCAAAATGGTTGGTCTTACAATTACCTTTATTTTGAAATTAAATTAATATTACGACAGACTTTAGTCTTGTCCCTCCACAATATTTTATGTATCTCATTTGGCCCCTTGGGAAAAATAATTGCCCACCACTGGTCTAATGTCAAATCCGAACAGAGGCAGCTGATTGGCCAGCAGCCGTCACTCAACAGTACAACGGTTACAGTGTCAAACAACAAACATGGCGTCTGCAACTGTAGTGAATCACAGACGTATCAATCTATCCATTAAACTGACCAATGACAAATAGTTTCATCACCCAAGAGTCAGCCCAGCTTCTCATCCAGACAACAGTATCTAAACTGGCATGTGCACTTAAGCCCCTCCAATTGATCCAAAATGCCGCAGCCCGCCTGGTGTTTAACCAGCCCAAATTCTCACATGTCACTCCACTTCTCTGTTCCCTCCATTGGCTCCCAGTCGCTGCACGCACAGTGTTCAAAACTCTCACGCTTGCATTCAAAGCAACCAAAGGTGTGACTGCACCTTACCTCAGTGGCCTCATAAAACCCTACAAACCCTCCCGCGCACTCCGATCAGCCGACACTGGGAAGCTGGCAGTAGCCCCACTAAAAATGCCTGGACAACGCTCCACGCGCCCCAAGCTCTTCTCCCTTCTGGCCCCAAAACTATGGAATGAACTTCCCCCTGCAATCAGGACCTCAGACTCACTACCTATCTTCCACCACAGTCTGAAAACACACCTCTTCAGACTCCATCTCAACCCATAGCACTTGTATTACATACCAACCCACAGTACCTGCTGCAATGACTTGTATAGGTTGCCTAATGTATTACAATGTTTTTAGCGCTTCATTGTATGTTGTAAAATGTATTGTAAATCCAGATTAAATTGTAAACTTTTCACCATTGTAAGTCGCTCTGGATCAAGAGCGTCTGCTAAATGCCTAAATTGTAATTGTAAATTGCAGTTTCTTTAGAGACGTGTTGGGTTGTGTAAACATCATAACACTGGTCCAAATAAGAATTCTTCTACATTTTCTAAGTATGTAGATTCAGATTAAATAATTCAGATGCTTGAATATAATTCAACTCTTGAGATCGCAAAAAGATACCAAATGATACTTTTTACGCTCTCAAGAGTTACAGATCTTGGGGCCATTTAGTTACCAACTGTCCATCATTTAGCTTGGGACCCCGTGGAATTCTCTCTGGTCCCCGGACCACTGTTTGAAAACCACTGCTATATATTTGAGCGGAGGCTCAAACTGAACACCCAGCGTTACCATTCCCTGCTTTTACACAATATGAAAAAAATAAAATGACACATCTATAATTGAAAAATAAATGCGGCACACATAGGGGAGTATATTTATATTTATATATAGCCTAGAGTGAGGTGTAAATGGACTGTGTGAACCGTAAATAATCATTATTCCTCTGACAGGTTGGGGGTTCTTATATTCTGCGCTTGACATTTTCCTTGCAGACATTGTAATAAAACAAATATTGATATTATAATAGCTCTGCGTTTCTCTCTCTCTCTCGCAGGCTGCCGTCCATTTATATCTGTGCTGCTTTATATGGGTTATATTTAACCCATTTGGACCCGCGGGGACGCCTCTGTGTCACTAAATATACAGTATAGCTTCTATAACTACTAACCATAGATTTGAAAATTTAGCTCTTGAAAAATCATATCATATCGAGCCGTGATACAAGCTTGTAGATCTGATTTTTATCATTATGAAAATGTGGCACAAATCTTTAAGTACTGTATATACAGCATTCTTTCACTGTATAGGTTTTTAAACCATTAATTGCCCTAACATGAGATTCTAATTTCTAACACTATAGATTCTAGTTTATCACATTAAATCCTAGTTTCTGACACTAGATTCTAGTTTCTGACACTAGAAGATTCTAGTTTCTGACACTAGATTCTAGTTTCTGACACTAGATTCTAGTTTCTGACACTAGATTCTAGTTTCTGACACTAGATTCTAGTTTCTGACACTAGAAGATTCTAGTTTCTGGCACTAGATACTACTTTCTGACACTAGATTCTGTTAACTGACTCGATCTGCATTCTTTTCTGGCACTAGATTCTAGTTTTTGACACTAGATTCTAGTTTATGCAACTAGATTCTAGTATCTGGCACTAAATTCTAGTTTCTGACACTAGATTCTATAGTTTCTGACTCTGCATTCTAGTTTCTGACACTATATTTTAGTTTCTGACACTAAATTCTAGTTTCTGACACTATATTCTAATTTCTGGATTCTAGTTTTTCTGGAAAAAAAAAAGTTACTGTGTCAGTAATGTAGAAAACAGAGAAAATGCCAGCACTCATTAAATGATCTTTCTAATGTTCTTTATTTACCTCGCATAGTATACAGCAACGAACGCGTTTCGACCTGTGTGGTCTTCCTCAGCGTTTGACAACGCTGAGGAAGACCACACAGGTCGAAACGCGTTCGTTGCTGTACATGTACACTATGCGAGGTAAATAAAGAACATTAGAAAGGACATTTAATGAGTGCGGCATTTTCTCTGTTTTCTACGTATATCTCTGAGCCTTGCACCTGGAAGAATATTTTTTAACATGGAGTGTTGCGGGTTGTCTGCTTTGGCAGCTCTGCTTGTTTTCACTGTGTCAGTAATGCTCTACATATTTCATGCCAAGGACCCCCAGAATTATCTATATTTGGCTGCAGACCTCCATCTGAAAAACATGTTGTTCTAGGGATCCCCCAGAAGTGGTGCGCTCATAGAAAAATATGAGATCTACAAGCTCATAGCGCGCCACTCGGTGGCGCGCTATGAGCTTGTAGATCTCATATTTTTTCCAATAGCTAAATTATAACACAATGCCTAGAATGCCGAAACGCGTTGCAGTACAGAGAGTGTTAAGTCAAATACTTGCTTCTCGGGGGTCCCTGGTACATATTTCATATTTTTGTCCGTTACATCTAAACCCTGGGGCTGTGTGACATGTGATAGATTGTAGATCCACTGACATGTAAACATATTGATTATAATGTAATGACATGGGGACGTGTTGAACCTGAGCCGTGTCATGTCTGCATGGTAGAATCAGGTCAGGTACGTGTCAGGTGACATGCCTGACACCTGACCTGATTACGTGTCATTTATATTTTAATTAGATTCACCTCCTGTAATGCTCTGTGGTTGTTGTTATTCACTGTCCACCAGGCACTGTGACAGAGCATGCACACGCACACACACACGCACACATGCACGCACTCATACACACATCTGTGCATGTGTGTGTTTGTGTATGGGGCTTCACAATTGCCTTCACTTCAAAATGACTTGGTTTTAAAAGTGTCAGAGACAACACCTTCGTGTGACAAATCCGTGTTAACGGACATGCCTCCATAGAAAATACATTGGACAGACAACAGATGATTGTCACGCCACATGCGTGAATATAGCACTAATCGAATCTCCAACCTACACTCCTTCTCACAACTTCTCACACCGCGCGTGTACGTGTATCACATACGTGTATCACATACGTGTCACATACGTGTATCACATACGTTGACAGACATGTACACAAGGACACGGGGACACATGTCCAGCTGTATGCGGAATAAAATATACTTGTTGACAAGCTGGTCTTTATGAAGAATATGATCAGTGCCACAGCAATGAGACAATTCCATTAAAAAATCCTTTCTAACATGTTAGTGTGTACATTAACGTGCCAAAGTGTCAATTGACACGCCAACTTTCCACAAAGCTTATGCATTTAACGTGTTACAGGCACAACCTTCGTGCGACAGCCATAGAAAATGCATTGAACAGATGCATTGGACGTGCCTTTGTGCGCTCGATGCGGAATATGTGCATCAAATGCAAAAAAAAAAAAACTTTGTGAATATGGCACAGGTAACACCCCATAGTGCGTGCATGTGTGCTTGTGTGTGCTGCTGTGACTGTGACTGTGTGTGTGTGCATGTGTAGCCGTGTGTGTGTGTGGGGTGTGTGTGTGTGTGTGTGTGGGGTGTGTGTGTGTGTGTGTGGTGTGTGTGTGTGTGTGTGTGTGTGTGTGTGTGTGTGTGTGTGTGTGTGTGTGTGTGTGTGTGTGTGTGTGCAGCCATGTGTGTGTGTGTGTGTGTGTGTGTGTGTGTGTGTGTGTGTGTGTGTGTGTGTGTGTGTGTGTGTGTGTGGTGTGTGTGTGGGGTGTGTGTGGGGTGTGTGTGTGGTGTGTGGGGTGTGTGGGGTTGTGTGTGTGTGTGTTGTGTGTGTGTGTGTGTGTGTGTGTGTGTGTGTGTGTGTGTGTGTTCTCCAAAGGCTCACTTGTGTAACCCAATGTGCGTTAGCCCACTCATCTTGTGAAGTCCGTTTGACTTGTGAAATCCAAAAACTGGACGCCACAAGTTTTTTTTGTTTAAATCAAGTTATTATGCCCACATGGTGCTATGGTGTGATTTTTAGGTCGGAATTTATAAGTGCGATTTTTCTTAGATTCGAGTGTGTGTGTGTGTGTGTGTTTGTGCTCGCGGACCCCCCTGGAGGATCGACCATGCTACTGCAGAATCTGTGTGTTCTACACACACCTAGGGGTGGAGCCAAACGGACTTCACAAGATGAGTGGGCTAACGCACATTGGGTTACACAAGTGAGCCTTTGGGAGAACTCGTCCACTGTACTGACGGTCCACAACCATCTAGTAGAAGTGTTGCGACATTGAGGGGTCCGAAAGTGAGCGCACGAGCTGCTGTTCATACAAACTGGAATTTCAATGAGGGTAGCGCAAATAACAGCTATTATAGGGCATACGTGCGACAACTGTTTTAAAGTCGCCTCTTGTAGAGTAACTACTAAAGACTCCGTAGCCTAGTTTTATGTTTATGTATCTAAAATAAAGGGATTTAAGAATATTGAAGCTCAGGTTGTCCCCATTGTCTATTCAATAAGTAGAAGAGCCGCCATTGGACTGGCCCCATGAAGTGGACGGAGTTGTCGTAACTCTGTCTATACTCCATGTTTCTGATGCAATCGGAGAATTGAGAATTGCATACTGCAATGGAGGCCAGTAGGATATTCCACATCGCACAAATGACTTACTATACCTTTTAAGAATCAAATGTTCCTGTTTGGATTAACTTTTTGAGTTTGTAGATCTGCTGCTTTTTGGTATTTTTGAATTCGAATCCTCTCCACAACAAGGAAGGAAGAACTGAGCAGTAGAGAATCTGCACATTTAAGCCTGGAGAAAGTACAGAGTCTGACCGAGACGAGAGGAGAAGTCTGCTGAAGGTAACTTTCAAATGATTTGTTTCTACAGTTCAACTAACTATTAGAATGTGACACATTTGCTGAATGTGTTGCATTGTAACACTTAGAATGTCATTTAGATACCATTTAGACACTGCTGACCAGAGCCTTAGATATGTTTTGTAAACTCTGTTCACTTCATGGGGTGAGTGCAATGGCGGCTCCTCCTCATAGGCTTCTATAGAGAATGGGGACAACATAGGGAGTCCTGAAGTAGGCAGAAATGCACTGGATGCAGGCGACAGCCGCAGTTTAAAACATTTGCACATCTAAAATAATTCTTCATGTTTCCCTTGCTGGAAACATCATTGTGTCCCTCTTCGAGCTAGCAGCTCAAGCACTCATTTTCTGACACCTTAATGTGCAAAGCTTACTACAGTCGGAGACCTCACGTTGACAGAGAGGTAGGAGGAGGCTGCCCAGTAGCCTAAGCAAGGCATGGTTTAACTTTCTCATTTAGTTTTCATGTTGTTTAGGCCAACAGTGTTTTTGGGCACCGTGGTATAATGTAGTCTAGAATTAAAATTATTGCATATAGCACAGAGCAGCTGAATGTCCCTTTTCTTCTACCGCTCTGAATGACTTTGTTAAAACACCTCGTCGGATTCTACGGGTCTCAAAGCTGCTGCTGTTCAGATCTGCAGTAAATTAATGAGAATGACGCGGACAGAAGCATGCGTCCCGTGCCCCGCACGGGACGCATGCTTCTGTCCGCACGGGACGCATGCTTCTGCCCCGCACGGGACGCATGCTTCTGTCCGCAATGATCAGTGGAACGCCGCGCGCCCAACAGAAGACATGATCGTTTCATCAGAATACGATCCATTTACATGAAGCCTCCTCCTCCACCACCACCTCCACCACCACCACCACCACCACCATATCGCGCCGCGTTTCTTTTCTGTTCTATTCAGTAAATTAATGAGAATGACGCGGACAGAAGCATGCGTCCCGCATGCGAAACGAGAAACAAGACGGTCACTGTAACATGGGGAGGTGGAGCTGCAGGCCCGGATATACATTTCCCCGTGAGGGGGGCAGCTGAAATGGCAGTTGGTTTAGTGGTACCACAATTGTAGTTAGTAGAAGTAGTACTGTTTCAAATCATTTAACTATAAGCACTTTGAAATGTCTTTGAAGTTTGGGCCGTTCCATTATGTTTGTTGGGGCAGTCAGGGTGTTTAGGGGGCATTACCCCCCCCCCCCCCCCCCCCCCCCCCCCCCCCCCGCGCCTATGCTTAGATCCGGCCCTGCTTCTTGCGCGAGCGCAACAGAATCAGGGAAAGGACAGCCGTGTCTGGATTCTATTATGACTGGTGTAATGCATGCTGATGCCAGTCACACTTCAGGGGAGTAGAAAGAACATCCGCGATTTTAATTTTTATTTTAGAGGATGAGGGGGGGTGCAGACAGCACGAGTCTGATCAGAGCTGCCGCCGCCGGTTAGGAACAGAGTCATCTAGTATTATTATTACATTATGGATTTGGAAATATGTTGTATTAACGCTGTATTCAGGGCATGTGGGAGAAGCCAGTATATATTTCCCAGTGACAATGAGAAACTATATTTATAGCGTAGACTAGATTACAGAGATGAAGTGAGTTAAATTAATGTGTTGAATCCGAGAAGAATCACGCCGTTTTCAAGACTTTCTTTGGAGAGTAGCCTAAGGGTTAATAGTGTGAGCCGCTGCGCCGATGGCCCTTAATGGCCGTCTATTGTTCTCTTAACGAGCCTCTTTTGTTCTGTCTGTAAACACTGCACGCCCCCCCCCCCCCCCCCTCCTCCTCCTCCTCCACGCTCTGAGCTCAGTTTTATCACACAACTATTTTCTTGGGGATTCTGATTCCCCTAGAAAACTTAGCGCTGAGCTGATGTTTGCATGCAGCCCAAATTAGTGGAGCAACAAACGCTCAAAAAGAGGCTTAGTTTTTGAGGTACCCCTCCCTGGGGTATAACAAAACGGGATACCGTTTTTTCATAACTTTATGATGTCCCCTTATGAAATGGATTGTCCTGAGATTTACTTTTCTGCAAAGGTCATGAAATTGATCCATGAAGCTACTCAACACCTAAGCAAAAAACGCCTAAACTAAAAGTTGTCAATACTTTGCCATTTTTACCTGATGCTTATTTTTACATCATATTTGCACAGATTGTCTACAGGTAGTGTGCCTACATCCCAGAAGAGCAAAAAAAAAAAAAAAAAAAAAAAAAAAATCAGCCTACTTTGGGTCCAGGACTTTTACCTATATGCTGTCCCCGTTCTCACTAGAATCCTATGTAGAAAAGCCTCCATAGGACTGACCACTTCAACTGAACGAGTTTGTGTGTACTTTCTCTGGTGTGGCTGAGTTGTGCAGCCAGTTGTATGTTGTTGTTGTTGTGAGTTTGATCTTGAAGTGAAGCCAGTCAGGTAGGCTATGTAATGTCAGATGTGTCATGTGTGGACATTAGACAAAAAAAAAAAAAAAAAAAAAAAAAAAATATATATATATATATATATATATATATATATATATATATATATATATATATATATATATATATATATATATTAGGCTTCTTGTTGTTGTCAAAGCTCACACATGGATGTACAGATCGTCTCTGCAGAATTGCTCACATAGGCTATATGATCAGATTTTGGGCCAGCCAAAACTCTTTGTGGACTGACACTGCAGTCAGTGGCCTTGCTGCTTTTTTCTTTTAAGTTAAAGGGGAATTCCACACATTTTAAATGTGTTACTGTCATTAATATACCTTAGAAATGTTGTGTGGACACAGTAAAAAGGTTCCCCCATTCTGTTTCCTAGGAATGGTCTGAAGAAAATCATTAGCATGGTGAAACACAACTTGATGACACCATCAACGTGTTTCATCATGTTAATGATTTTTCTGTGTATGTATTTTCCTCAGAGTGTATTAATGGAACCCAATGGACCCATTGAGGTTCATTTGGTTCCATTTGTAGCCTACACAGAAAGAAATCGTGAAAATTGGTGGAATTCCCCTTTAAGAGGCTGTAGATTTACAGTACAATTTAAGCACAATTGAATACAATAACTGATAACTGAGTGGATGACACTAAAGCTTACACTTGTTGATATCAACTGTAGATTCAACAAATCTACAGTTGATTTAGTTGATTCAAATGTATTTTGGTGGACATTGACTCATTGTATTGAGTGATTTCACACTTGCTAAGGGTGAATGAACTGCTGTGTTCACACTGCATGAGTGGATGCAGCAAGAAAATGATTAAAATATTTAACAGCATCAGCGCTCCGAACTACTGCAGCTTTGCATTGTTTGCAACATCAAAGCGGATTCCAGTGACTGCACATGTTTACAAACAGCACTTGTTGTGAAAGTGGCCATGTGTACAGATTTGTGTTTGTTATCTTTTAGATCAGCTATTTTCAAATGGCTGTTTAAATTGCATATTAGTTGAGGTGGAGTGTTATGGCAAGAACAGTTTTCAGAAGAGATTTAGTTTCAGTCACATTTGAGTCACAAGTGTTAGTCTAGTTGTAGTCAACAAATCTACAGATGATTCAAATGTAATTTGGTGGACCTTGATGCCATCGTACTGAGTGATGGGTGAAGGGTGTTTTTTCCACCCTTCTTTATGCCTCTTAACTCTGGTCTTACTCAGGGTTGCTGGTTCGAACCCGGGTTCCCCCAGAGTTAGTGTTTTTGTTTCTCCGAGCAAGACACTTAACCCTTAATTGCTTACGATGTGCTGTTCTGCTGCCATTGGTGTGTTATTGGTAATTAGGATCTACCTGTAAAGCACCTTGTATAAAGGTGCTATACAGTATAAATGCACCACTTGCCATTGATGTTTGTTTGTATGTTTGAGTGTCGGGCTAAAATGTTATCAAATGGTGGTCTGTGGTTCAAATGCTGAACAAATAGTGTGCCCTGGTATGAAAAAGGTTGAAAACCACTGAATAAAGCCAGAAACAGATGTATACAATCTATAAGGTTTCTATTGTTAAGTTGTGAGCTTGCAGGTTGGTTATTTTCACTGAACAAAGTTAACTTAAACATTAATAGGCTACCAATGATAATAGAAAAAATGACAGACAAGGTAGGTCTGTTTTTATTGTTAATCTTGTCCTTATGGTATGTTGAGTCTCATCTTTCATTAGCTTTCCATGCAAACTTCAGTCTGCAAATGAGCATAAATTTACAAATTAAAAACATGTGAATTGTCATTCATGCTGGTGGGCAAGCGCATGAATTGTCATTCATGCTGGTGGGTATTCAATTACGGTTCAGCTTGCCCACCAGCATGGCGCACCTATGACACGCCATTGTTACCTTATTGTAGGCTTTTGTTTTGGCATGAACTCATTGAAATATTTGACTATTTGCATTACTGTATGCACTGTTGAATTTAGGCTAAAATTTATAAATTTAGGCTGTCTTGGACAGTCCATACTTCCTATTAAGTGGTACTATCTTGCTTATAAGGTACAATTCCATCACATTCTGGCAAAAAAAAAAAAAAAAAAAAAAAAAAAAAAGGCCTTCTGTCCAAAAAGTCCAGTTCATCCGTGTGGTGGGGGGCTCAGAGTGTTTCCACTAAGGTAAATAGGCTTTCTAATGACACAAGACGTATTTATTTTGGTGAGTAGGTACAACATTCTTTATATATCCATTAGACTAAAATGAGGAGTCCGAGAGAAAGAGAGGAAAAAGAGGAGTCCAGCTTCACTGCAGCAGTTTATTCCTGTTGTGTGACGGACCTGCGTGCAACAGATGAGATTCGAACCAACAGCCCTGTGTAACTAGTGGCATAGTGACGTACATGCCCTTGTATGTACGTTGGGTGGTTCAATCCCCACTGCTGGCATGGAACGCATAACATACTGTACATGTCACCCCATTTTAACTATACTCAAGCAAGTGTTGTTAGCCCACAGTTCGGCATAGGTTTAAACTGTATATGCTTTCTAATCTGATTTATACTGTCATGACATCACTGTTTTCGGCCACGACATGCGGGAAGATAAAAAACATAATAATAAACATGATTGCTAAATCAATTAACTGTATACTGTACATTGGTGTTTGGCTCTACTGTCAATGTGCAGGATATCAGCAGGCTTAGATAAGAATTAACACATTGCTTTTTAACCCAGCATTGTTTATCAGTGTGCTGGTTTGTTGTTCTGTTATTGCTTAATGGTTAGCAGTGTAAATGGCATCTCATTAATCCATATAGGCCTACTAAGGCCCAATGATTGCTTTATTTATTTAAGTGCCAGGAAAGGCCACAGCTATAAAAGCTATTCATTCTGAGTACCTAAATACATCAGAGCTATGCTTACTATTTTATCATAATCACCGCTACCAGATTCTAAATCAATTGATTTACCATGCCTGACATTTTTAGAGTATATACACTAAGGCTGTGTGTATGAAATGCAGCCTAAAGTAAGCAACAGTCTAAGACACTGACTTATTGAATATTTCTACAGTAAATAAATTATGCAATACAATAGCTCAAGAATCTGATAGTCTGGTGCCTGGCCCTGGTGAGAGCAGGATTGAACCTGGTGAGATGATGGCCTGGGACAGAGGTCAACAAACAGAGCAGCTGTCATCACCACCATTATGTTTGCTATGAGATAGTGAAATGAGTCTATTTACAGTTTGATGTGTTTAGTTAGAGCTAGTGCTCTTTGTATGAAATGCAGAGGTAAGCTGCGCCTATCACTGTTGAAATTGTGAATTTGATGTAGGCTAAACATGCATCATGATGCAGGAGAATTTACACCACATAGATTTGCACTCTGTATAAATAGCAGAAGCTGGCTATGTTTTGTGACATTTTGACCTTACTTGCATGTGAATAAGCCTACAGTTTAATACAGTTATTGCCATGTACATTCAGGATAGTTTGCACAGAATCCACCTACTTTCCCCTCTTTGTACTGTATATTTCTCCTTTTCACTATGGTTTGCTGCTTCTGGCTTTATAGAAGTAAATGTTTTGTACATCTCTAAATGAAATTAACAAGTTGGCCTTAAGTATAATGCATGGTGTGTAGATTCAGTATTTTCAGTTGACTAGTAGGCCTACTGCATGCATAAATAAAATTCATTCATTCATTCATTCATTCATTCATTCATTCATTCATTCATTCATTCATTCATTCATTCATTCATTCATTCATTCATGACATAGTCCTCACATCAAAATAATTATAATTACCCCAGCTATATTCTTTAACACTAAAATATATATTCATCTCATTCAAGTCATCTTTAAGAAGCAAGTATTTGGCTGGAACATACTATTGTACACATTTCACACCCCATATTGATGTATACATGAATCCATCGTAGTGACTAATTGCCCATGATAATAGTAGCAAACGCTGCATTGTAATGCACATTGCTGAAACGATTGAAGACAACAGGGTATAGCTCTGTGTGACCACATTACTCTTGTGTCTTTAACCAGATCAACACGTATATATTAAACATACTATATGTAGTGCTGTTATGTTGCATTATAAGGTAAATGCCTCTGTGGTGACGTGCTCACCACGTTGATGCACATATAAAAAACGAACGTGGACGTTGCTGTTCGCGTTCATTTTTTATATTTACAGAAATGGTTCCAGTCGAGTATCCGACCAGAACGAACCTTTATAAGCAGACCTATTGCATAAATAAAATCGCGAATCCAACAGTACAAGAAGAGACTGCGAGAAAAACCTGTGTGCTAGAATACATCAACGGTTGCACTTTCTTAGAAGACTAAGGCCCTTTCTCAATTCCTTTTTTCAACCCTACCCCTTAACCCTCAACCGTAGCCCTTGTCCCTTGTCCCTTCCCCTTGCCTCTACAAAATGAGTGCCAAGGGTTAGGGGGATAAATCATCCCCCTAGGAATTGGAATGTCCCTAGATATCGATTGCCCCTTATACAGTACCCCATGATATAGGTGATATTCTCAGAATATAGCTGATCTACAAGCTCACTATTGGCAACTGGTTCCCAAACTTTATGTCAAGGACCCCCAAAAAACGAATTTGCCCATGGACCAATAAAAGAAGGCTTTAGCAGTGATTCTCAAATCGTTTTACTTTAAGGACCCCGAGTTTGACATGCATTACTCTATGGACCATTTGTTTACTCTGAGTTACAGACAGGGATAAGGGTTCATTTTGTTAATTCAACCGTGTCCCCAGGCCCCACTTGAGGAGTTCCAGGGGGTTGCTTAATGAAAATTATAGGAACCAAATGGACCTTTATGTCTGTTTCTCAGAGTTAAATAAATATCTTCCCTTATGGGATCCTCTAGCATATTCCTTCGGGGTCCACAGGCAAATTAGTGTCCATTTGAGGGACCTTCACCACAGCTGTACATTACAGCTCTCTACAGTTATATATTATATTAATGATTCTTGGACAGTTATTAACCAGGTGTTCTTGCTAGCTGTAAGACATTCATCATCTACTCAATGCCTGAATTGTAATTGTAGCCTACTATGCAAAATGCCATACAGGGTTAGAAAAAGGAAAACAATGTACAGTATAGAATTAAGGGCCTGGGGTCACTGTTTATTGTTTTTAACATAATTAAGAAGTGATTCATAACTGGAGTCATTTTCAATCATTTCATATGTTATGACAAGCTAGTGTTGTGCTTTGTACAGTATGGATGAAACATTTCAAATTCAACAACATTCAATGCTGTTGAATTCATCTCCAGGTTGCACAGTAGCTTGCAGTCTGTTCCATAGCTGGTTTGCCTGCAGGAAGAAAAAAAAAAACATAATTTATAATACGTTTTGCAACTTTTACAACTTGCTACAACATTCAGGGATCGTTTGTGCGTCCATCCACACATGACAGAGCGGTCAGGACATGCGGATTTGCATAACATATCATACCGAGTAGCCAATATTAAGCAGCATCATGCACGTAATAATAGTTCAAAACTACAGAATGTTGACATCGTAATGGGTGTCGAGGTCGGACTGATACGTGCTGTTAGCTTGCAGAAGAAAGAGTTCTTTGACCACGAGCACCAGAAAATAGTAAAGCCGATACAGCTGATAATACAGTCAAGTTGTATAGCGAGCGACCAACGCTGTAGAAATGCAGCGCGTCGGCCCGTATCGTTAGTTCACATTAGGTAAACATTAACCACTTCTAGAGATTGCGATATTTCGCAATGCAGATTGATAACACGTTGGAATAGCATCGGCTATTGTCATATTTTTCTTAAGAAAAAAACGCTTCTTACCGCGTCTGACTTCCGCACTCTGTGATGTCCCTTGGTTTTAAGTCGGGTCGCCGTTTGGCTCCGTTTCAAGGGGTAAAATCCCCGCCCTAGCCCTTCCCCTCGTCCCTTGCTAAGAGAATTGGGATAACACTACTTTTTCACGGGAACGCGCATCAGCGAGGGTTAGGGCCAAGGGCGAGGGACAAGGGTAGAATTGAGAAACGGCCTAAGACTATTTGGAGTAAGTACGAACATAATGCTGATATTCTACAGAGCTAGTATTGAGTCAATAGTGAGATACGGTATCGCCAATTGGTTTGGAAACCTGACGGTTAAGTTTAAGTCAGAACTCCTGAGACTGGCTAAAACGGCGGGGAAGATTATGGGGATGTCAACACCTCCCAACACCCCACAGACCATTTTTGAGCAAGCCACCCTAGGGCAGGCAAAGAAAACTGTGTCTGATCCCTCTCATATACTGTACCCTGAGTTTAGGTTACTGCCGTCAGGTAGGAGGTACGAGGCTCCAAAATGGAGATATAATAGAATTAAATACTCTTTTGTACCTATGTCCATTTCACTCCTCAATAACTCTCTTGCAGAGGGGGCAAGGGGAGGAAGGAGAAGACTGTGAATGTTGCTATGATGCTGCTGGAACTGTACTAGTTTTTTGGTACCGCTGTATTTATTCTATTTATATTCTTACTACTACTTAACGAAGCACTACTTATGGAAGGTGCTATGCAAGCCTGATGGGGTGCACGAGTCACTACTATTGTGTTGTACTGTATTGTATTGTCCTGCATTGTCTTACTTGTTGCTGCAAGTCTGTATGTCCAAGACAAATTTCTCTCACATGACTAAATAAAGTAACCTTGAACCTTGAACCTTGATCCTATAGCCCGGGGAACCCGTGCCACGCGATTGGTCGGGGGCGTAGACAATTCTCCCCCTCGCACGCCCAATGGTCTAGAATTTTTCTAATGTTTTAGGTGGGGTTTCCGACGGGTGGAATTTTCTAGGGGGGGAGACCGCACCGAGACGCTATTGGCCAATCTCCCCCTGATGTTTTAATGTTGTGGAATTTTGTGTCGGACGAACGGCTGGCAGCGGGTGCCCTATTGTGGGAGTTCCTTCCATAGTTAGGGAACAGGTCATCTTTTTCATCACAAAATCGTACACGTAAATTATACATTTATAAAAAGTAGAGGATGTGATTTGGTCTGTCTTGTCTTTTACCACTACTTTTGACTCGCAATGAATATTTCATGAACATTAATGAGTCAAAATTGGAGTATTGCCAAATAGGCTCTGACAAGTGACTATCCTAAGTCAAGTGTGTAAGAAAACTAGAGGATTTCATAAGTCAAAAGAGAGGAGGGTTTCATAAGTCAAAAGAGAGGAGAAGTGGGTGGAGCCTAAGAAAGGACCCCACAAGTGACGATAATTTTAAGAAGTGGATTTTCGCTCATTTAAACATATTTTTGTCAAATCTGATAGTTACTAATGACACCTGATTTTTTTGGGAGCTGTACGAGCTCTGGAAAGGGTGGATCCCGGAAGTGAGTCTACAGACTAAGATGTCACAAGTGACCCCAAGGGAGTCTGTGTGTGTGTGTGTGTGTGTGTGTGTGTGTGTGTGTGTGTGTGTGTGTGTGGGCAGTGAGTCACGCTGGCTGCTGCTGGTGTTAGAATGTATCTGGTGTGTTTTTAGCACTGTAGCGCTGGTGTAAATATGGACACGTTCTCACAACACACACACACACACACACACACACACACACACACACACACACACACACACACACACACACACACACACACACACACACACACACACACACACACACACACACACACACAGGAGAGCAGACTTCAGGCCCATCTGACACAATTTATCCCTATTACACAATTTAATCCCGCGGGATGTGGAGTCACTCCTTGCAGCGCTACGCGAGCTCGGCGGTGCCAGCAGGAATGTGTTATGAGGCCGACCCGGAGGCGGGCGGCAGCCAGCCTGCACTTAGAGCATGTCAGGATATTATCATCATCATTGAAGGTGCTTGAAATCCACCCTGGTGTGACTGGAGTTTATTACTACAACAAACTGCATGTTGGGGGATTTTCACAACTCTTAGAAATGTAGTGGATCAGAGGCGGATCTAGGCATGGGCATGTGGGGGGGGGGGGACAATGCCCCCCTAAATGCCCAGTCTGACCCACCAAACACGATGGCATGCAAAACAAGATTTTTCAAATTAAAGTGCTTATGTTTAAAATGACTTGAAACATTACTATTGCTACTAACTAACTACAGCTGTGTCACCACTAAACCAACAGCATTTCATCATTGAAAACAGAAAACTCTCTGAGTCAGTTAAAGCTTGGATTAATAAGGTTTTATTTTTATTGATTATTATTTTAAAAATATTTGATCACAAAGTGCACCAGATTGTAGCATTTTAAAGGGTAATTCCACCCATTTTCAACATTCTATTATGTCATTAGTGTACCTTAGAGGTGCTGGGTGGACATGATGAAAATGTTTCCCCCATTCTGTGTTTCCTAGAAATGGAGGTCTGAAGAAAACCACTAACATGGTGAAATGATCTTGATGACATCATCAAGATGTATTTTCACCATGTTGATTGATTTCTTTAGAAATCAATCAATTTTTCTGAGAGTGTACAAATGGAACCAAATGAACCCGTCAGGGTTCATTTGGTTCCATTTGTACACTCTCAGAAAAAAAATGTTGAAAATGGGTGAAATTCCCCTTTAACGCAGCTGGGAAAGGAGGGCCCATGTGGAAAAGCTTTGCAGGGGCCCAGAATTGCTAGCTACGCCCCTGCACACATAAGACATCAAAGGACGCTGCCCTTTTACATGTCTATAAAAAACAACTGCCCTTTTCCACAGCACAAAGGCAGCATTTATACTACATGGTGAAAGAAATGCAGGATGACACTCTTTTACTTTACTTTCAAGGCCAGGATTCAGGAGAATGATTCCCCCTGAAGTCTCCTGAACTTGACACTCTTTTACTTTACTTTCAAGGCCAGGATTCAGGAGAATGATTTCCCCCCTGAAGTCTCCTGAAGTTGAACACAGTCATTTGCTTTCAGATTTGTTCAGAAGTTTATGTTGTTACCATAGAGACCAGTGGTGCCCAAAAGGTAGATGGTGATCTACCAGTAGATCACACAGACCGTGCAGGTAGATCACATGACAGTCCCCGTAGATCTGTAACTCTTGAGAGCGTTAAAATGAAACTGGCAAATGGACCCGTAAGGGTCCATTTGGTTTCATTTGGTATCGCACCCATGGTTTCATTTGGTATGGATGCGATGAAGTCGCACCCATACCATTTTCAGTTACAGGACTTTTATTAGTCAAGTAAAGCATCAATAATAACATCAGTTGTTGTTGAAGTTGCAACAGACACGCAGCATGCATAAAGCTAAAGGTCTGACTCAGAGAGTTTTCTGTTTTCAATGATGAAATGCTGTTGGTTTAGTGGTGACACAGCTGTAGTTAGTTAGTAGCAGTAGTAGTGTTTCACATCATTTTAAATTAAAGCACTTTAATTTGAAATGTCTTGGGTTGTTTTGCATGGCATCGGGGGGGGGGGGGCAGACTGGGTATTTAGGGGTGCATTGCCCCCCCATGACCATGCCTAGATCCGCCCCTGGTCACAGTCCATATCTGTGCATACCCAAATAAGGAGTGTATGTTAAGCAAACAGCGTTCACTTCCTGCATGTGAGTAAGACACACATGGCGCCGGAGGTGGTGACCTTTGGGGTCAACACAGTGCCGGAATCCATATGGCCAACATTTCATTTCTACATTTCATTATGCTTTATGTAGCTACAATTTATACTTGTATGCATTTGGCAGACACTCTTAAATGAATCCAAAGGGAATTACAAACGTACATTAAAGGGGGACTTCACCCATTTTCAACATTTTAATATGTCATTAATATACCAGATGTTGTGTGGACATGATAAAAAAGTCCCCTCAATTCTGTATTTCCTAAAAATGGAGGTCTGAAAAAATCATTAACATGGTCAAATACATCTGATGACATATCAAGATGTATTTTGCCATATTAATGATTTTTCTTTCAGACCCCTTTTTCCTGAGAGGGTACAAATGGAACCAAATTGACCCGCTAGGGTCCATTTGGTTCACATTTGTATCCTCTCAGGAAAATTTTGAAAATGGGTGGGATTCCCCTCTAAGCATAAACAAAATAAAAAGCATGATGTGCCAAACTAGGAGGTTTTCTGTGTCCATTCGAATCAATAGTTTAGCAAAAATAAGGAGAAAAACGGAAAACATTCTTAAAGTGTTATTTTATCATTCGAGGACCACTCATAGAAGGATAAGTTGAGAAGTGTTGAGTGAAAGTGTGTGAAAGAAAGCACAGCCAGTTATTAGCCAAACCAAAAATAGATATGATATGAATAAAATAGAAAGGAATAAAATTAAAATGACGTGGTTCTGCAGTTTGGGACGTTAAATGTGTCTGGCTGTCACTTTCTGAGAACTCGCATGACTGAAGTATATATAAGGTCTCTTGATCTCCTAGTCCCCTAGTCCACCACACAGGGTGGGTTCAGGTCATGACTGAAGTATACTCTATATTAGGGGTGCCCACACTTTTTTGACTTGAGAGCTACTTTCAAAACACATAAAATATGTGATTATTCCATTACTGAAAATCCATTTCAAGGCCTAGAGAAAGTTTGAGCTTTGAAATAGTGGTGATGGTGTTACTTACTGTTATAGTGTTTAAGGATAATGCACTTATAATGAAAAATAGAGGGAGAGAATTGGAAGGTTTTCCTGTATATGCTATTACTGACGTTTGAGAACAGTATTTGGGGTTTGAGCTGACAGTTTGTAATGTTGAGTTTAGTCTCTTGCACCCAAAACTAAGAACTTTCACGCTTTTGTCCACAACTGGGAAAGAGAACTGGCAAAACGTTGGTCAAAATAACAATTATTCTCCATTTTCTATTTGCGTGGACTCTTGAGAGTGTAAAACGAAACCAAATGAACCCGTAAGGGTCCATTTGCAAACATTTTTTTCTGTGATGTTTTTTGGATAATATAATCTCCAGATGAAATGTACTTAAACTGCTAAAAGAAAATAAAGTACTGAAATATATTGAAAATAGCTGACCTACAAGTTCACAGTACAACGCATTTGTGAGCTTGTAGATCTGCTGTTTTCAAATGGCAGAACTTGGTTGAAGAAGTGCTTAATCAAAATGAAAACGGCCAAAGTAACTACAGTAACTCAGGTTTTCACATAATTGCAGTGAAGTAAATTAAAGTATACATGTTTTGGCTCTGAGATGTATAGTAGTATAGGTTACTATAGTAGGTAGGAGGTACGAGGCTCCTAAATGGAGATATAATAGATTTAAATACTCCTTTGTACCAATGTCCATTTCACTCTTCAATAACTCTCTTGCAGAGGGGGCAAGGGGAGAGAGGAGAAGACTGTGAATGTTATGATGCTGATAGAACTGCACTAGATATTTTCTACTTGGTGCTTTAAACATTTCCTTTCGCAGTCAAGGACTGTTTTGTCACAATCAGCTACAGTAAATATTCAACTTGTAAATCAGTGTAGGTCAGCGGTGCCCACAGTGGTCACAGACCCAGTGGTCCCTGACCCCAGCAAAATGATAGTTTGGAACCAAATGAACCTGGAGAGAGATAGGTAGAGATAGCTAGAAAGCAGGGAAAGACACAGAGGCAGAGTGCAATGACTGCCTTCAAGACAAATAAATCTTGTGTTGTGTTCTAGCAAAATAATCGCACACTTGCCCGATTGGGCAACTAGGTAGCAGTCTTCACTTGCCTGACCATTTTTTTTTTTACTTGCCCCGGGCAAGTGTGTAAGCCTGGTGAGGTGTACCAGTCACTATCGTAAACTGTACTGTCTTACATGTTGCTGCAAGTCTGTACGTCCAAGACACATTTCTCCAAGGAGAGGAAATAAAGTAACATTGAACCTTTTTGTAACTGGAGTACTTGTAGTTGTAAATACTCAAGTAAAATATAAAATACCAAGCATAAAGTGCTTAAAGGGGAAGTCCGGGGGGGGGGGGGGGGGGTCTGGAAGAAAATCATTAACATGGTGAAATACATCTTGATGATGTCATCAGATGTATTTCATCATGTTCATGTTTTTTTCAGACCTCCATTTTTAGGAAATACAGAATTGGGGGAACTTTTTTTTATCATGTCCACACGACATCTGTAAGGTATATTAATGACATATTAAAATGTTGAAAATGGGTGGAGTTCCCCGTTTTATGTAAAAGTAAGCAAAAGCTACTTTCCACCAGTGTCTAATAATAATAATATAGTACACATGGTGAGTAATAAAAGGTGACTCTGTGGAGCTCTCCATGGTGCTGTAACACTCAGCACGGATTATAGGATGAGTTGGAAGACAAATAAATAAAGATCATTTCTGTGTAAGAAAGAAAACAGCTGGGCTGGATTTGAACACCAGTGTGTGTGTGTGTGTGTGTGTGTGTGTGTGTGTGTGTGTGTGTGTGTGTGTGTGTGTGTGTGTGTGTGTGTGTGTGTGTGTGTGTGCGCGCGCGCGCGCGCGTTCACGTGTGTGGGTATGTACCTGCATGCAACACATGCGTCCCAAGTGAACACAGCTGCCTTGAATCTCGCTCCGAGCTGCAGAGAGAGAGAGAGAGAGAGAGAGAGAGAGAGAGAGAGAGAGAGAGAGAGAGAGAGAGAGAGAGAGAGAGAGAGAGAGAGAGAGAGAGAGAGAGAGAGAGAGAGAGAGAGAGCTATACTTCAGACTACCACCCGCAGCTGCAACACATGTCATGAATATCTATCATTATTATTATTGCACCTATTATGGAAAACGTCAGAGAGAAACGGAGTCAATCTCATATGCATGTGGTCTTACTGAGTGAAAATAATAATCACCAGGGAATATCGATTATAGAATATGGGCTGTATAATTAAATGCGGGTAAGAAAAAGGCAACTTTGCACGGAGTTTGCACAGCTACAGAGCTGAACGATTAATCGTTTTTAAACCGAAATCGCGATTTGAAAAAATGCGATTTGTGAATCGCAAGGGCCGCGATTTTTTTATTTTTAATGTTTTTATTAGAAATCAGCGGATGAGCTTTTTTCCCATCCGAAATCCGCACACGCACATTGTTGATCCGTCCGCATCCTTCCGCATTATTTAATCGCCTTGCGACGCTTCAGCGCCGTGAACGCAGCTATTCATTTACAAGTACGTTCATCACTCACCCCTATCCAGTGACAGTGTCCACGTGCAGCCTTGGTTGTATGTGTATATTCCGTTGGCATAGAAACCCGTACGTATACTCCTCGTCCATTGAATCACATTCTCGCATCGCAACAAGCGAACGTCTTTTCTTGCAATGCATCCAGCACTCACTGATTACCATGCAGTTGCATACCGAGTCCCATGACACACGTTTATTCATCTCCTCTGGCTCTGTTTTAGCTGGTTTTCCCAAGTTTCTTTCAGCTGTTAAACTTTACTAGCGCTAAAGGCTGCGGGAGCGACATTATGAACCCCACCGCAGTTCCAGGAACGGCTCCCCACGCTGTGATTGCCAGTAATGGCTAACAACTGCGGTGGGATTCATAATAACACCACGCTGCGGGGTCCTTTCCACTATAGGCGCCCGTTTATGGTGCCTGTCCATAAATGGGCGAATCCACAGCATCTAGAAATACTTTTATTTCAGGTATATCAGGTCTTATTGAGTTTAGAACAGGGGTGGGCAATTATTTTTCCCAAGGGGCCAGATGAGATACATAAAATATTGTGGAGGGCCAAGACTAAAGGCTGAACTAGTCTGCGTAATATTCATTTAATTTCCAGATAAAATTAAGAGCAAGACCAACCATTTTGACACCAGGGCTCCTCTATTTATTCAGTATTTGAGCCACAGACCACCATTTGATGACATTTTAGCCCCACCAATCCCAAAACTTTCTTCAATATTTCTTGTGTTTTTGTCCACAATTCCAGGCTGGATTTGGGAAACAAAAACAGGATAACAAAAATGACTGTTCTCTTACATTCTCTGATTTAATGTGTAGACTTTGGGCTATACAGATGATAAATATTTTAACTCTTGAGAACGTAAAAATGAAACCAAATGGACCCGCAAGGGTCCATTTGGTTTCATTTATACGCTCTCAAAGAGTTACATCTGGTTAACCAACTTTCCATATTTAACTTGGAACTCTCTCAAGGACCACTTGTGGTCCCCGGGCCGGTCAGAGTCAGCCAAAGGGCCGCATTTGGCCCCCGGGCCGCATAATGCCCAGGTATGGTTTAGAAGATCTGCAGTATCTACCTGGCTATTCTGATATTTCTTGATAAATTTCAAAATATTTTGTTCAGTAAGAAAAGAAGTTGTACTTCCACAGGTTGTTCAGAAACAGAACATGCACCTGTTGATTTCCAATTCCAGACAGTGTGTTGTGAAGAATGTACTTGGAAGATAAATATGATGCCTGTTGGAAGCAATTCATATCTTTTATCCTTATTCAGAGAAGTAAATGACTGTCTTTTGGTATTGGTAATGTTAAAATACGTTTTTAATGGACATGGTAAAGATTTAAACCGAAACTGGACTCTTTTAAAAAATAATCGCAAATTAATCGCAATCGCAATATTGCTCAAAATAATCGCAATTAGATTTTTTCCCAAAACCGTTCAGCCCTACTGCAGCCTATAGCCTAGTACAGCACAACGTCTGCATACAGAACATAATATATGCATTTTTTTGTAAAGCTATTATGCAAATTGGGAATGAAGTCGACGAATAAACCACGCCGACGGAGGAGGAGGCACAGGATGTGCTACAGCAAAAAGAAAAATACACCCGCTCACTAGGCTATTCCACCCCCCAAAAAACGGCAGGAAGGGTTTAGCAGAAACCTAAATATCCAACAGTTGCACCACTAGAATAGGCTACAATAATATCACGACCGAGCGCGTTAAACGGCTCTTCTGTGACCGTTACGCGTTGGTGACTTCTATGTACACACACACAGACAGTGAGGAGAGGGGAATGGGTCTGTGTGCAGAGGAAGATACGACCACTCCTCTCTCTCTTCCTAGGAGAGAGGGAGGGTGCTGCTGCTGCTGCTGCTGCTGCTGCTGCTGGTGGTGGTGGTCTTGCAGCAGGGGCGGATCTAGGCATGGGCATGTGGTGGGGCAATGCCCCCCTAAATGCCCAGACTGCCCCACCAAACATGATGCCATGCAACAACCCAAATTCCCAAGATATTTCAAATTAAAGTGCCTATTTAAAATGATTGTAAACACTACTGCTACTAACTAACTACAGCTGTGTCGCCACTAAACCAAAGCATTTTTTCATTGAAAACAGAAAACTCTCTGAGTCAGACCTTTAGCTTTATGCATGCTGCGTGTCTGTTGCAACTTCAACAACAACCGATGTTGTTATTGATGCTTACATGTACATATGTATGTGCGTAACCTAACCGTAATGCCTAAGTTCTGTAACCAAAAATGTTATGGGTGCGACTTCGCCCCCATAACATTTTCTACTGCCCCCCAATTGGGAAATGTTACATCCGCCCCTGTCTTGCAGTCGATGTGAGGATCAGAGTTTATTGAGGAGAGAGAGAGAGAGAGAGAGAGAGAGAGAGGAGAGAGAGAGAGAGAGAGAGAGAGAGAGAGAGAGAGAGAGAGAGAGAGAGAGAGAAAGAGAGAGAGAGAGAGAGAGAGAGAGAGACAGAGAGAGAGACAGAGAGAGAGAGAGAGAGAAGAGAGAGAGAGAGAGAGAGAGAGGAGAGAGAGAGAGAGAGAGACAGAGAGACAGAGAGACAGAGAGAGAGAGAGAGAGAGAGAGAGAGAGAGAGACAGACAGACAGACAGAGAGAGAGAGAGAGAGAGAGAGAGAGAGAGAGAGAGAGAGAGAGAGAGAGAGAGAGAGAGAGAGAGAGAGAGAGAGAGAGAGAGAGAGAGAGAGAGAGGCTGCAGTCAGAGAGGAGGTGTAGTAAAAAACGCATGCTCTGTATCTCCGTGAGCACAGCGTCCGTGTAACGTTCCCATGCGGATGGTCAGAGAGAGAGAGAGAGAGAGAGAGAAACCACACACACCAGTGCTGTGACTGAATGAATGACCACTCAGTGGACCCACGGCACGGAGGAGGAGGAGAGAAGCGTTTTAAGAACTTGTTGATGCGGAGGATTTTTTTCTTTCTTTCCGTCTTTCTTTCCTTTTCTTCCTCCTCCAGCACCGCAGCGACCATCAGACTGACTGACTGACTGACTGACGGCTGGCGGATGGTCTATATGTCAGTCTACATTATGGCTTTAACGCCTGGACGGTTTTCAACTTGCTCTGCAGTTGTCTAAAGAAGAGTCGCCTCTTCTCTGCGCTATAAGGTGAGCTTCATGTCAGTGTGTCACGGTGCAGTGGTTTTGGTTTTCAACCTTTTTTCATACCAGGGACCACTATTTATTTGGGAATTTGACCCACGGAGGACCACCGTTTGAGGACATCTTTAGCACCACAGACCCCAAAACTAAAGATATATTTTGCTTTTGTCCACAATTTCTTAGCCTGGATTTGGGAAACCAAACAGTCCAACATACAGATCAAAATGACCATTAATCTTCTACATTCTCTAGTTGTGTAGACTTGGGCTAATTCACATGAAGGATATTTTAACTCTTGAGAGCGTAAACATGAAACCAAATGGACCCTTGCTGGTTCGTTTGGTTTCATCTTTACGCTAGTCTCAAAGAGTTTCATCTGATTAACCATCATTTAGCCTGGGGACCACCTGGAATCCTCTCAGGGACCACAGTCTGGTGGTCCCCGGACCACCTGTTGAAAACCACGATATCCAGGAACATTCCATCGGTTGGTTTTATTGACGCGTTAAACCAGTCGAATTCATGGTTTGCTTTTTGTCGCAAAGTAGGAGTCAGAGAATGACTGTTACTATAGGCTGCTGTGTGGAGCCTGGATATTGGCTTATTATGGCTGAATGCAACAATGCCTGCACGATGCACACGATTAGGTTCATAGCAGTGGTTTTCAACCTTATTCACACCACGGCCCACTGTTTAGCCTATTCTGCACGTTAGCCAAGGAGGAGGACCACAGTTTGATCACGTCTCTTTGACCAAAAAGCTGAGGATTTTCACGTTTTTGTATCCACAATTTAGGAGAGATATAGGCCCAACTGGCAAAACGTTGGTCAAAATAACAATTCTTCTACATTTTCTAATTGTGTAAATTCTTGAGGATTAATTAGCCTAATTCAGATGTTTAAATACTGTATAATTGAACTCCCAAGAGTTGCAGATCTATAAGGCTCCATTTGGTTACCAACTGCCCATTATTATTTAGCTGCATGCATGGGAACCACCTGGAACCCTATCAAGGAGTGACCATGTACTGGTGGTCCCCGGACCACTGGTTGAAAACCCACTGCTATCCATCAAACTGCTCTACACATCAGATGCCCATTAATAAACAGTCAGTATTCTTTCCTCTCTAATTCTTCTCCCTCCATCAGATGCATCACCCCGTCACCTCCAGCACCGGGCCGTAGCACCGCGACAGACCGAACCAGAGGATCTATAGCAGCACTATAACAGTGATATCACTCTCAGAGGGGGAACGGTGGTGGTGTCACACAACCCGGAGAGCATGGCAGGCGTGGCGGCATGGCTCCCCTTCGCCCGCGCGGCGGCCATCGGCTGGATGCCCGTGGCCAGCGCGCCCATGCCCGTCCCGCCCCGGGAGCGGCGGCGGCCGCAGGACGGCCTGATCGTGCTCAACGTGTCGGGCAGCCGCTTCCAGACGTGGCGCAACACGCTGGAGCGCTACCCGGACACGCTGCTGGGCAGCACCGAGCGGGACTTCTTCTTCCACGAGGAGACCAACGAGTACTTCTTCGACCGCGACCCGGACATCTTCCGCCACATCCTCAACTTCTACCGCACGGGCAAGCTGCACTACCCGCGGCAGGAGTGCATCTCGGCCTACGACGAGGAGCTGGCCTTCTTCGGCATCATCCCGGAGATCATCGGCGACTGCTGCTACGAGGAGTACAAGGACCGGCGGCGGGAGAACGTGGAGCGCCTGCAGGACGACGAGGAGATGGAGGCGGCCAAGGACGGCGCGGCGGCCGCCGCCAACCTGTCCTCCCGGGAGTACCTGTGGCGCGCCTTCGAGAACCCGCACACCAGCACGCTGGCGCTGGTCTTCTACTACGTGACGGGGTTCTTCATCGCCGTGTCGGTGGGCGCCAACGTGGTGGAGACGGTGCCGTGCGGCGCGCACCGCGGCGCCAAGGAGCTCTCCTGCGGAGAGCGCTACGCGCTGGCCTTCTTCTGCCTGGACACGGCCTGCGTCATGATCTTCACCTGCGAGTACATCCTGCGGCTGATCGCCGCGCCCAGCCGCTACCGCTTCGTCAAGAGCGTCATGTCGGTGATAGACGTGGTGGCCATCATGCCGTACTACATCGGCCTGGTCATGTCCGACAACGACCAGGTGAGGAGGCGAGGGGTTATGGGGGTGCAGAGCCGGCGCTGCATGGGGGGCAGGGGGGTTCTGGAGGGCAGTGGGTTACTACCTTTTTCATATCAATGCCAATTCGTTTTCTCTGCATTTGAGCCATATAAGAACACCATTTGAGGACAGGGGCGGAATGGCCATCTGGAGTACAGGGAGTTTTCCCGGTGGCCTGGACAAGATCCAAAATGCACATCCTACATCCTACATCATACATCTGGTTAACCAGCTGCCAAATGTAACCAAATGTAACTCTTGAGAGCGTAAAAATGAAACCAAATGGACCCTGGCGGGTCCATTTGGTTTCATTTTTACATTCTCAAGAGTTAAAATATCCATCAACCAACTAGAAGATTAATGGTCATGGACAGAAGCAAAAGAAATCTTTAGTTTTGGCGGTCTGTCTGTGGGTCTAAAATATCCTCAATTGGTGGTCTGTTGCCCTGGGATGAAAAAGGTTGAAAACCACTGTGTTAGACCAATCAGATTTCTATCTTGTGACACAGTGACACAGATCTGATTGAGGCTAGATTTGGCTGCCAGTGTAAAACGAGTATTAGAGACATAGGACATATTTTCACTGCTCTGTAGCCCAGGGGTTTTCAACAGGTGGTCCGGGGACCATCATTGGTCCTTGAGAGGGTTCCAGGTGGTCCCCAGGCTAAATGATGGAAAGCTTATGTACCAGATGTAACTCTTGAGAGCGTAAAAATGAAACCAATTACGCTCTCGAGAGTTAAAACTTTCATCATCTGAATTAGCACTATTTAATTAAGAAGTCTACACTGTTTTGTTGGCAAAATCAAGCCAGGAATTGTGGACAAAACCAAAAGAATTGTTTAGTTGTAGGTCTTTGGGGTGAAAATGTAATCAAATGGTGGTCCGTGGCTCAAATGCTGAATAAACGGTGATCCCTGGTGTCAAAAAGGTTGAAAAACCCTGCTGTAGCCAAATGCAGCTAGGACATCATAAAGGGTGAGGGGGATTGGGGTGGGTGTGGGAATCACATTTTACGGAGTCCACTTTCAAATTGCACTAGTTGGTGCCGACTTTGAGAGAGCTGCTGCTGATACAAAACAAAATCATTGTAAAGGGGATTTGTGTTTATTGAAGGGGAATTCCAAGTTTTTTTTCAAGAGCATACAAATGGATTGTACAATCTCAGAAAAAAAGACCCCAAAGAAAAGTCATTAACATGTTGATCATCAGGTTGTTTCACCATGTTAATGACTTTTTTATTCAGAACTCCATTTCTAGAAACACACAATGCATGGGGCGACGCTTTTTTATCATTGTCCACACAACATCTCGTCTAAGGTATATTAATGACATAGTAAAATGTTAGAAACTATTGGAATTCCCCTTTAATGTGTGTTGGTTTACGCTGTGAGGAAAGAGATTGTGGAACAGATTGTTATTTCAGACTGGGTGGAGGGTGGTTGGACTATGTTTGGATGAACACCAGTTTCTGGCGCGTCTAGTGCACTGTAGGAAGAGAGTAGAGACACAGCCTGATACCTGGTGCCTGGCTGGAGCTCTGCTGGTTACAAACATACAGTAGCTAACCAGGGGCGGATGTAACATTTCCAAATTGGGGGGACAAGGGAAAATGGTATGGGGGCGGCCTCATCACCCGTGGCGCGAAGCGACACGGGCGATGAGGCCGCACCCATAACATTTTCGGTTACAGGACTTTTATTAGTGAAGTAAAGCATCAATAATAACATCAGTTGTTGTTGAAGTTGCAACAGACACGCAGCATGCGTAAAGCTAAAGGTCTGACTCAGAGAGTTTTCTGTTTTCAATGATGAAATGCTGTTGGTTTAGTGGTGACACAGCTGTAGTGAGTTAGTTAGTAGCAGTAGTAGTGTTTCAAATATAAGCGCTTTAATTTGAAATATCTTGGGTTGTTTTGCATGCATGGCCATGGTGTTTGGTGGGGCAGTCAGGGCATTTAGGGGGGCATTGCCCTGCTATGCCCATGCCTAGATCGGCCCTGTAGCTAACCAATGCATCACAACACAGCCCATATCCTTACAATAATAGACAATAGACACACCAAAACAGGTTTGGCATCAATCTACCTTGATCCCTGTACCCAGGGGTGTAGCTAGCAATTCTGGGCCCCTGCAAAGCTTTTCCACATGGCCCCCACTTTCCCAGCGGCATTAAAGGGGAATTTCACCCATTTTCAACATTTTTTTTCTGAGAGCGTACAAATGCAACCAAATGAACCCTAACCGGTTCATTTGTACGCTCTCAGAAAAAAACAAGCATCTAAAGAAATCCATTAACATGATGAAATACATCTTGATGTTGTCATCAAGATGTATTTCACCATGTTAATGGTTTTCTTCAGACCTCCATTTCTAGGAAACACAGAATGGGTATACTAATAACATAGTAGAATGTTGAAAATGGGTGGAATTCCCCTTTAAAATGCTTCAATCTGGTGCAATCAAATATTTTTATTATACAAATAAAACCTTATTAATGTAAGCTTTTAGTGCCCCCCCCTGGCTTTGGTTCCCCCTAAAATTGTCAAACTTTTCCCCACCTATCGACGCCACTGCCTGTGACAATATACTGTATATAGTGTACTTGATTTTTGTCATAGATGTCCCTGCTCTACATTTCACTGTACAGAACAGGGTGAAATGTAGACATACAGATCAAAACAACCATTAATCTTAATCTCTATAGTCGTGTAGACTTCTAGGCTAATTCACATGATGAATACTTTAACTTTTGAGAGTGTAAACATGATTAATCATTTTTACGCTCTCAAAGAGTTACATCTGGTTAACCAACTCTCCATTTACTCTGGGGGCCACCTGGAATCCTCTCAGGGACCACTGGTGGTCCCCGGACCACCTGTTGAAATCCCCTGGACTAGTGTTATAGTCTGGCCAATACCTGGTCCTTCTGTTGTATTAACACTAGACCGCTGTGCTTACTACTTACACCTCACACTAAGGCCTACGTTTTCATCACCGCTAAACCCCCTATCCCTCAGCTTCTTTGCCCTTTTAAACTATTTTAAACAAACATTTTTCAATCGTTAAAATGTCCAGTCTACAAGTTCACAACGTGTCAATACATGCATGCATGTTGAACTATTCCAAAACATTTATCAAAATAGTAAAAAAGAGGGATAAGGGGTTTGGGATAAGAGATTTAGCGAGTGACGAAAACGGAGCCCTGAGACTTTAAAGTCCACTATAGATAGTGCAGATTGTGTCTCCAATTACAGGAAATACTGTATGTTTGCTGTCACCAGGGCAGTAGGACATGCAGGAACTACTGATAGAGTATCTGTAATGAGACAGAGTAGCGTCACTCCCTGTTGACTCCAATGTTATGGCTGAACAGAGGCGGATATTGGCTGAAAAACACATGTTTGGAACTAACAAACCACCCTGGTCCACTTGCTTTGACAGCAGGACTGCAGTGCAGGTGTGAACTGCGAGACGCAAGAACAAAGCGTGTTGCTACTCTGTTTTTACAGTTATTAGGGTTTGGGATTGGGTAGAATAATCTATTGGGTAGGCTAATCTATTGGGTAGGCTAATCTAAAACACTCCTCTTCAGACTCCATCTCAGCCCATAGCACTTGTATTACATACCAACCCACAGTACTTGCTGCAATGACTTATATAGGTTGCCCAATGTATTACAATATTTTTAGCGCTTCACTGTATGTTGTAAAATGTATTCTAAATCCTGATTAAATTGTAAACTTTTCACCATTGTAAGTCGCCCTGGATCAAGAGCGTCTGCTAAATGCCTAAATTGTAAATTGTAGATTGTCTATTAATTCCCCCCCTGCCACCCCCGCTAAACTTTGGTGGGGGATGATCAGAAAGCAACAATTCACAGAAACATCAACACTTGAACACAATTGTGAATTTGCATGTACGGAGGTTCGCTTTGTATAATAGATACGGCCATGGAGGTGAATGAATGAGCATGTCACAGCAACATGCTCTCTACATGTTGTTCTAACTTGAGCTTGGCAATGCTGTATTTGTTTTTCTTTAATCAGGGCAGGTCTAGCTTGAGATCTGGGCAGGCTACAGCCTTCACAGCCTCATTGAGAATACACTAGGACCAGGGATCTGTCTCTGAGAGCTTTTCCACTGGTTGATTCGCAAAGGGAAACGGTTCAATTCATTTTGGGTCTGAGCCAGAGCTGCAAACATTGGAACGTTAGTTATGAATTGAGTGTGCAAAAACATACCCAGTTGGATACTTGCACAAAGGCAATGATTTATTGTATTACAATTTAAGAAACATTAAATATGCAAAGGGGGAATTATATAGGCTAAGAGGAAACTAGAAAATATGAAAAGGTCACTACTGTCATATTTCTATTGATCCTATAAACACTCTAATACAGGGGTTTTCAACATCTGGTCCAGGGACCACCAGTGGTCCTTGAGAGGGTTCCAGGTGGTCCCCAGCTAAGTTGTTTAACCAGATGTAACTCTTGAGAACGTAAAAATGAAAGCAAATGGACCCTGGCGGGTCCATTTGGTTTCATTTTTACACTCTCAAGAGTTAAAATATCCATCATGCGAATTAGTCCAAATCTACACAACTAGAAGATTAATGGTCATGGACAGAAGCAAAATAAATCTTTAGTTTTGGGGTCTGTGGGTCTAAAAATATCCTCAATTGGTGGTCCGTGGCTCAAATGCTGAATAAATGGTGGTCCCTGGGATGAAAAAGGTTGAAAACCCCTGCTCTAATAGGTACAGTTTTGCCTACTACTCTATTCATAATCAACATTCCAAATTTTGAGCTGTGGCTCCTGGACTAAAACACAAAACTAGAACTGCACTCAGTGGGAGTGCCTACTTGTGCACGAGCAGAGCGAGTGGCCAGAGAGCAAGTCCCCCGCAGTGTTGTTTTTGTCGACTAAGACTAACACTAAAGACTAAGTTGACTAAGGTTTTTGATATTTAGTTGACTAAGACTAGACTAACAAAAATAAATAATTTAATTAATTAATTAATAAGACTACATCATGACCTAAGACTAATGGAAATAAGAAACATTTTTTATCTTCTTTTTTCTTAAATAAAACTTACTAAACGAAATAAAATGAGACATGTTTCATACTAAAAACTATAAATCTGTGTAAGATATATAAACCTACAATGTATTTGTATTTAAGACTGAACTACCAAGACTAAGACTAAATCATTTGCTGACATTTCGTCAACTAAGACTAGACTAAAAAAATGAATTTCAGAAGACTAAATGGGACTAAAAGACTAAATATGTCTTATTGAAAAGCCTAAGAATAAGACAAAATCAAAATATCCTAAAAAAAACAACATTGGTCTCCGGGCACTTCCAAGAGATAACATTCAATGCCAATGCCAATACCAATCTATCACCTAAACCAGGCAATCAGATTCCACTGAGGGACGATAGACCGTCGACGACCGCAAAGAAAAGATCGATTTATTGATTGATTGATTGATTTCCCCTTCTCTCTTCGCCCCTGCAGTGTAAACAGTCAGCTCTAACACTGCATTGAATGGTAGACTAGTGCAGTGGTTTTAAACCTTTTTCATATCAGGGCCCTCTATTTACTCAGAATTCGAGCCACGGATCACCATTTGATGACATTTTAGCCCCACAAACCCCAAAACTAAAGATTTATTTTGCTTTCGTCCACAATTCCAGGCTGGATTTCGGAGAAAACAAAACAGTCCAACATACAGATCAAAATAACCATTAATCTTCTACATTCTCTAGTTGTGTAGACTTGGGGACAATTCACATGATGAATATTGGCCAGGGTCCATTTGGTTTCATGTTTACGCTCTCAAAGAGTTACATGCGGTTAACCAACTCTCCATCATAGACGGTCGACGAACGCGAACTGATCGCAGTTCTAAGAAAAGATAGATTAATTTCCCCTTCTCTCTTCGCCCCCGTTAACCCCCAGGTGAGCGGCGCCTTCGTCACGCTGCGCGTCTTCCGCGTCTTCCGCATCTTCAAGTTCTCGCGCCACTCTGCAGGGCTGCGCATCCTGGGCTACACCCTGAAGAGCTGCGCCTCGGAGCTGGGCTTCCTCCTCTTCTCCCTCACCATGGCCATCATCATCTTCGCCACCGTCATGTTCTACGCAGAGAAAGGATCCTCCGCCTCCAAGTTCACCTCCATCCCTGCTGCTTTCTGGTACACCATCGTCACCATGACGACGCTCGGGTAAGCTGATTGGACGGTTGGCAGAGGCCAATAATACGTCTTATAAGTGTTGTGTTTGGTGGCGCTGTTCCACGGCTCTGAAAGCTTGTTGTTGTTTTTTTGTCTGGCATCCCTGCTGTTTGCTGGAGCTCTCCATGGTGCTGAAACCTTTGTTTTTTTTCCCCTCAACGCAGCAGGAAAAAACAGTGGTGCGGAAAGTACTCGCATTTCTTACACACTTAACATACATATTAATACTCTAATGTAGAAGTACTTTCAAGTGCTGAAGTCGTAAGTCAGTTATCATAATGTCATGGGCGCTAACCTCTCAAAAAACATGTCTATTGCCAGGGTCGGACTAGCCATAGGGAGTACCGGGAGCTCTCCCGGTGGGCCGCGACCATAGGGTGTGCTAAAAGTATTCAGGCCTGTATTATCCCTGTACCAGTGAGTGACAAACTAATTCTTTTGCTACCATCATTATTGTGAGAGCAGTAAAGGGTTGCGTAGGTGTCTGTTAGTTTGTCTCATTATTTTTATTATTTTGTTTTGTTTGTGTGTGTGCTGACAGAGCGGGGCTATCTGCACGCTGTTTGTGGTGGCCGGTCGGGGCCAAATTCCTGCAAAAATGGGCCGGTCTGAGCCAAATTCACGCGTAAAATGACCAGGCCGAATTTTTGTCCCAGTCCAGCCCTGTCTATTGCAGCATATAATTGTGGCGGTTTCTTATTCACATAATACCAGCTGAGTTCTATTCTTCCTACCTGAGTTGTATTCTTCCTACCTGAGTTGTATTCTGAGTCCATCTGCCCGGGAGAAGTATTTTAACATCTTTTAGTCTGAGGAAAAGCATTTGTGCTCCAAGTCGCCTTGATGGTGAAATAAAGGCATCATTATTTCAGCAACTGAGCCGCCAGTGTTTTCTGCATTGCTTTGGTTAACCTTGACATTAGCCAGAGTATTTGGGGGCGAGGTTTAGCCAGTGTCCAATGCCAACCAAATAGTTTAGCAACCGTTGCTACGCGAGCTTTATTGGTCCGCAGAGGAAGGCTGTATTACTTTTGCCGATTGGAGGACAAGGACGGAGTGAAAGGCTAATTGAGAGAACAGACTCTTGATGAAAACAAGGATGGTGAAAGACAACATTCTTTGTATGGTAAAGAACGCTGTGGTGCTTAAAGGAGAATTCCACACCAAAACACATTGGGCATCAATCTACCTTGATTACTGTGACATGATAAATAATGTCATTGATTTTTGTCACAGATTTCAATGCCCTCTAATGCGGTTTGCATTGGTGCAGGTTGTCTTAATTCTAATGTGGGTATTTTAGTAGCTACAAACTTTTAATTTTAATAGTAAACTGACACTCACACATGTGTTTTACATCACTCTGGGGCAGACTTTACATGTAATCCCAGAGGTAATCTATTCCTCCTCCTCTCCTCCCTTCCCTTTTGCCACTCTCCTCTCCAATTAATCAGGTTGAAACTCCTGTCGCAGGGGTGCCACCTGAGTTTTTAAAAATGATATAGTGGTAGAATTATTATTGTAGTATGTGGTTTGATGTGATGTGTGAAAAAAAAAGTTTGGAGCGACTAAAATACTCGCATTAGAATAAAGACAACTTGCAGCAATGCAAACTGCATTGAAGGGAGGAGGACCTCATGGTGAAATGTAGAAAATGGAGCATCTGTGACAAAAATCAAGGGCATTATGTTTCATGCCACAGGAATCAAGGTAGATTGATGCCCAATGTGTTTGGTGTGGAATTCTCCTTTAAACCAGAAACCTAAACACAAGCACAGCCTCATGGCGAAGTTTGCACTCACTTCTTTTTTGTTTGCTTGCTTTCATTACATTTCATTTGTTTCATAATGTGGCGTACCGTAAGGCTGCAGAAACGCTGAGACAGACATTTTGTCCACAGCTCCCACCTGACAAATGTCCACCGATATTAAATATTGACGATGATAGTTAAACAGAATCATTTAAGTGTGAAGGTACATTATGTAGTTGGCCCTGCGAGGTGTTTTAATACTTTGTGTACTGAACGCGTTTGGTGTTTTAGCTGTTGAAAAATAGCAGATCTACAAGCTCATATCGCGCCACCGAGTGGCGCGATATGAGCTTGTAGTTCTGCTATTTTTGAAAAATTGTGAAAATGTGCTGCAAATCTCTGAATACATTATTTTGGAAGCAAACGTTTTAACTCAAATTTTTGCTTCTGGGGAACCCCGAGAACAACATGTTTTCAGGTGGGGGTCTGCAGCCAAATATGGATAATTCTGGTGGTCCTTGGCTTGAAATATGTTAACATCCTAGCATCAGAAACTATAATTTAGTGTCAATAACTAGAATCTAGTGTTGAAAACTACTGTAGAATCTAGCGTCAAAATCTAGAATGTTGCTGCAGCTATAATCTGGTGTCAGGAACTACTGTATAATCTGGTGTAAAGAACTACTGTATAATCTGGTGTAAAGAACTACTGTATAATCTGGTGTCATGGAACTTGAGTCGAGGGTCAGGACACAATGGGTTAATACTTTGTAATATGGCTGGGTCCTTTGAAGACCCTCCTGTCGTGGACCATTCACTGCATAAGGAAGGTGTTTTTTCCCCCTCCTTGCAGCTGAGCTGGTGGTGAAGTGAAGTCGTTATTGGCTCCATGACACTCATCTCCAACGTCCTCACTATATCCCTGTGACAGTTTAACAGATGAAGGTGATTGAGTCTGGCTCCGTAGAGGTTGTAAAGGTGTGACTACGTGACAGAACCAGACAGTCACGGAGGAGGGAAGCTCAGGGGTGATAATTTGCTTTTTTTTTTTTTTTTTTTTTGAGTGCTGAAGCGCCAGTGCAGCAGAGACCACGTTGTCGGCGGAGAATTCCACAACAAAAGTTTTTTTTTTCAATCTTTATTTGTAGTTATTTTTTTATAACTACAGGTGTTATTTTGTAAAAACGCCAGGTCCAGGTGTTATTTTGTAAAAACGCTCCTTAATGTATATACAGTATAGGTGAACTTGAACAACACCTCTTAGCCCCATTATAAGCTTATTTTGGGAGAGGGAAAACAGTCATTAAGGAAAATCGTTTGTACCTGCGTCAATTAAAATGTTGAACGAAGCTTTGAAACATCAGTGAATGTAAGAGGCCAGATTTTTACATTGTGTGCACTGGTGTAATGTTGTCTCCCTCTCCTTGTTTTGTATTTTGTTGTCTTTTTTGTTCTATGTATGGCTGTTGCAGGGGTGAAAGCCCAAGACAAATCTACCCTGGGGACAATAAAGTTTACCTTGACCTTGATAGACTCTCTGCCTTTGGTTGTGCCCAGGCTTTCCTCTGTGCAGTGCACGAGGCTATAGGCGGATTGAGGCTTTTGTGCTGGTTCTATCCATCTGTCTGACGGCTATCCGGCTATCTGTCTGTCTGACGGACTCGATAGTGGACGTGTGTGTGTGTGTGTGTGTGTGTGTGTGTGTGTGTGTGTGTGTGTGTGTGTGTGTGTGTGTGTGTGTGTGTGTGTGTGTGTGTGTTGAATTTGAAGTTGGTGCAGGGGGCAAACAGCTCTCCAGTTATGAGGATTTGCAGACTACAGACATGTATAGATATAGATAGAAGCGATGTATTTACGTGTGTGTGTGTGTGTGTGTGTGTTGTGTGTGTGTGTGTGTGTGTGTGTGTGGTGTGTGTGTGTGTGTGTGTGTTGTGTGTGTGTGTGTGTGTGTGTGTTTACAGACATGTATAGATATAGAAGGAGGGGGAGTGACGTTTTCCCCATGCGGCGTGTAATAAATATTTGAATGCTAATTTCATGCTCGTACGCGCTGCAAAGTGCCGACGCAGCATAAAATAATTAATCACGGTTATAGGACCATCCTTTTTAAATGAATTTATATTGACGAGCAGAGGCGAGGTGCTCTGAGCGACTCACTGGAGTTATTTGTTCATTAGTTTAGTGTTTTCTTCTGCATTTGTCCTGCTCTGTCACGACGCTGTCCCAGGTGCTGAAATGTTGAGGGTTTTTTTTCCTAGGGGTGGGCAAAAAAAAAATCGATATGCCAATATATCGCCATTCTTAATGCCATGATATCAATATTGAATCACCAGATTTAAAATAGATATATTTTTTATATTTCTGTAGCTCTATTCATTAATTTGTTCATGTCAGAAAGACTGACTGACCTTATCAGGCTCCATTGATGTGCAGGATTGAACCTTTTGTTATCTATATTGTTTAAAATTGCTTTAAAATGTTGTGTGGACACGATAAAGTTCCTCCTCCCCCCATTCTGTGTTTCCTAAAATCCTAAGAGGTCTGAAAGAAATCATGAACATGGTGAAACACAACTTGATGACGTCATAAAGTTGTCTTTCACCATGTTAGTGATTTTTCTTTTGGGACCTCTTTTTTCTGAGGGCGTAAAAATGGAATTAAATGGACCCATTTTCTCTCAGAAAAAAATCTTGAAAATGGCTGGAATTCCCCTTGTTCTAGTTCTAGTTCTAGTTCAATAAAAGCACAGTCGTTTGTGGGAAAAAATGCGGTATATCGTTGTCCAATGTTATGAACTGTTCTGTTTGGTGACGCTGTCCAGCGTGCTGAAAGGTTGTTGTTGTTCTATTGGTGGCGCTGTCCAGCGTGCTGAAAGGTTGTTGTTTTTCTGTTCTATTGGTGGCGCTGTCCAGCGTGCTGAAAGGTTGTTGTTTTTTCTGTTCTATTGGTGGCGCTGTCCAGCGTGCTGAAAGGTTGTTGTTGTTCTATTGGTGGCGCTGTCCAGCGTGCTGAAAGGTTGTTGTTGTTCTATTGGTGGTGCTGTCCAGCGTGCTGAAAGGTTGTTTTTCTGTTCTATTGGTGGCGCTGTCCAGCGTGCTGAAAGGTTGTTGTTGTTCTATTGGTGACGCTGTCCAGCGTGCTGAAAGGTTGTTGTTGTTCTATTGGTGGTGCTGTCCAGCGTGCTGAAAGGTTGTTGTTTTTCTGTTCTATTGGTGATGCTGTCCAGCGTGCTGAAAGGTTGTTGTTGTTCTATTGGTGGCGCTGTCCAGCGTGCTGAAAGGTTGTTGTTGTTCTATTGGTGGCGCTGTCCAGCGTGCTGAAAGGTTGTTTTTCTGTTCTATTGGTGACGCTGTCCAGCGTGCTGAAAGGTTGTTTTTCTGTTCTATTGGTGACGCTGTCCAGCGTGCTGAAAGGTTGTTGTTTTTCTGTTTAGTGACGCTGTCCAGCGTGCTGAAAGGTTGTTGTTTTTCTGTTCTATTGGTGACGCTGTCCAATGTGCTGAAAGGTTGTTGTTTTTCTGACATTCTTGCTGTTTTGCTGGTGCTCTCCAAGGTGCTGAAACCTGTGTTTTTTCCCCCCTCATTGCAGCAGAAAACCAGTGATGGGAAAAGTACTCGCGTTTCTTAAACATATCAATACTGTAATGTAAGTCTAAAGTACTTTGATGCACGCATATGTTTGCTGTTGAAAATGTGCTTCAGGCCTTCCATTCAAAATCTAATTAACACAAAGACTGCTTCCCTTGCTTATGTGACGGTCATATAAGCTTTATCACTGGATTGCTGTTTTCTTTCTTTTTTATTATTTTTATGGATGGTGTGTGGAGTGGGGGCGGCTATAGTCCGTCTGCTGGGTAACTCTATCCAAGTTCAAGTTTTATCACAAATAGCAGATCTACAAACTCACAATGCCTCACATTGTGACACATTGCGAGCTTGCAGATCGTTTTCACATAAAAAGTTTTCACATAAATGCAATTGAGTTGAAGTAAAAGTACACAAAATCCGAAATAGTCAGGGAATGTTCTGCAAATAAATACCTCAGTAAATGTGCTTAAAGCTGCTTTCAACCACAACAGGAAACCAAGCAGTTTGCCCACATGACTGACCGATGGATCATTCACTGACCACAGTGTGTACAGAATCCTCAGTGTCCTCCACTGATGCTACAGCCTGTAGTTATTTACCGAAGCGACGCAGACCAACCTAAACATTGAATTAATATGAACTTCCCGCCCACAAGTCAACAGTTCCTGCAGCCTTTTATTCCACGCCGATTTGCTGCACCTCAGTAATAACAACTAGACACAACAGAACAGCTCAGGGTTTTCAACAGCTCAAGTCATGAGTCAATTATACACCCAGGGAAGATCAAATACTTCCCGTTTTTCAAATAAATTCTGGCTTCATGCTTTGTTCGCTGCTGCGCTGCGCTGGGATTGAGCCTATAGTTATTTCAGACTAGATAACGTTGTCCTTTTTATGTCAACGTCAGACGCAAGAAGACGAGAGGAAAAATAGCCTATTGTCTGCCTGTGATGTGTGTGTGCGGCACCGTGTGTGTGTGTGTGTGTGTGTGTGTGTGTGTGTGTGTGTGTGTGTGTGTGTGTGTGTGTGTGTGTGTGTGTGTGATGAAACTCAAAAAGACAACATCACATCTGTGTATTACACGTTGGTTATGTGTTTTACACAAAGATATCAAGATACACTTGTTCTTTTATGTCTGAAATGACAATACGATACTCCTCCTCTCTCTCTCTCTCTCTCTCTCTCTGTCTCTCTGTCTCTCTGTCTCTCTGTCTCTCTGTCTCTCTGTCTCTCTCTCTCTCTCTCTCTCTCTCTCTCTCTCTCTCTCTCTCTCTCACTCTCACTCTCACTCTCACTCTCACACACACACACACACACACACACACACACACACACACACACACACACACACACACACACACACACAAACACAAACACAAACACTTACTTACTTATGGTAGTCCATCGTAGCCAATCATGACTTGTACTTCTACTGGTGAGTTCTGAGTGTGACTGTGAAGTCCAATCCGTGCGCCGCTGTTTCTTCGCCTGGTAACTCCTATTCCAGTGTGACAGAGCTGTCTCCATGGAGTGTGTTTCGAGGCAGTGATTTCCAGCTGTGTGTGTGTTGGATTCTGGACACGTCTTCAGTGTGGCTTTGAGCTGGTCGTTGTGTATCTCCGCTGTTGCTCTCCTGCTGATCGCTGGCCATGCATGTGTAGTTGACCATCATACAGGAGTGGGTGTGGATTCAGTCTGTCTTCTGGCATCCTGATGGTGTGTGTGTCCACATGGCACCTCCTCCTCCACACAGACAACCTGCACATGACAGCCGATACAGAACAGAATTTAACTCAAAGAGCGCCTTTGCAGTAGATCAGGGGTTTTCAACAGGTGGTCCGGGGACCACCAGTGGTCCTTGAGAGGGTTCCAGGTGGTCCCCAGCTAAGTTGTTTAACCAGATGTAACTCTTGAGAGCGTAAAAATGAAACCAAATGGACCCGCTAGGGTCCATTTGGTTTCATTTTTACGCTCTCAAAATATTCATTGTGTGAATCAATCCTAATCTGCACAACTAGAAGATTAATGGTCATGGACAGAAGCAAAGGAAATATTTAGTTTGGGGGGGTCTGTGGGGCTAAAATGTCCTTGAATGGTGGTCCATGGCTTAAATGCTAAATAAATTGTGGGCCCTGGCATGAAAAAGGTTGAAAACCCCTGCAGTAGATCGATGTCTCTCTTACCATTATCAAATAATTAGATAATTAGATGTTAGCGGCAGCAAGCAGCGATCGCCTCCTGCCAGCTAAGGGACCCAAATAAGAGACGGACCGGAACTGTGTGCGCCAACTAACTAACGACGGGAAACATGGACCGAAATATGAAATATGACTTTTAGATAAAAATCGCTGGCACTATCTAGTTAAAAAATATGAAAAAGTGCTGGCATTCTAAGTGTAACAAGTTGTTTATCTTTTCTCTTTGTCATGCCAGATATTCTTAGGCCACTCATGGTCAGTTTATGCACATGGTCCAGGCTTTTAAATATCAATATAAGTCTACATCCATACCCTAGACCTGTAATAATTCCAAGTAGAGATTTTTATCCTGAAATGCCTGGTCCATGATGTACGAATCACAGACACAGCCCACCTCCAGAATCAGAACCTCCTTGTGACTACATGGTGTCAACAAGAACAACATCATGTGTATTTGAGATGTTAGCCAAGACATCACATTCACAACTAAACCAAAGTGGTAGCACTGTTGTATGTTTATAAATCGCTCCACTAGATGGTACATATATATTTTTGCACTGCATCACACACACACTCACACACTCACACACTCGCACACACACACACACACACACACACACACACACACCACACACACACACACACACACACACACACACACACACACACACACACACACACACACACACACACACACACACACACACACACACACACACACACACACACACACACAGCTTTCAATGGCTTACATCAGGGGTTTTCAACAGACCACCAGTGTTCCTTGAGAGGGTTCCAGGTGGTCCTCAGCTAGTTGGTTAATCAGATGTAACTCTTGAGAACGTACAAATGAAACCAAACGGACCCTGGCGGGTCCATTTGGTTTCATTTTTACACTCTCAAGAGTTAAAATATTCATCATCTTAATTAGCCCAAGTCTACACAACTAGAAGATTAATGGACATTTTGTGGACAAAAGCAAAAGACATCTATAGTTTTGGGGTCTGTGAGGCTAAAATGTCCTCAAATGGTGGTCCGTGGTTCAAATGCTAAATAAATTGTGGGCCCTGGCATCAAAAAGGTTGAAAACCACTGGCTTACATTGACACCATGCAACACAGCCGGCCATAATTTGTACAGAGAAGTGTATAATGATTGAACTAACATTAGTTCAGTGGATTGATTTGCTCCTGATTAGCCCTAAGAAATGTCTCTAGTGATAAATTAATGCCTTGGTCTTTCTGCTTTGTTCCTGGAAGACACAAATAAAACACTGTGTTGTGTTCAGGCTGGTAATTTGCTTTCTTAATCTTGGTTGTCCAATATTATTGGAACGTTTTGCTGAGCTTAGTCTAAATGGGGGAGATCACATGGAGTTGAGCTCATATATTTCTTTCCACTCTCCAACCTTCCCTCAGGATATTCTAAACAAACGTCTAGAACAGGGGTTTTCAACCTTTTTGACTCCAGGGACCACCATTTATTCAGCATTTAAGCCACGGACCACCATTCGATTACATTTTCACACCAAAAGACCTAAAATTAAATAATTATTTTGGTTTTGTCCACAATTCCAGGCTGTATTTTGCCAACAAAACCTGTAACCTTCTTAATTAAGTGGTGCTTATTCAGATGAATATTTTAACTCTTGAGAGTGTAAAAATGAAACCAAATGGACCCGCAAGGGTCCATTTGGTTTCATTTTTACACTCTCAAGAGTTACATCTGGTTAACCAACTTTCCATCATTTAGCCTGGGGACCACCTGGAACCTTCTCAAGGACCACTGGTGGTCCCCGGACCACCTGTTGAAAACCCCTGGTCTAGAAGATTTCACTCACTTGAGCTTATGCATCTGCTATTTTTCCACTGCTCTGTTTTATATCATAATAAAATCCCCACCATTGAAAACAGGTACCCTGAAGGCATCCATATATTACTACTGGGTATGGCTTTCACATGTCCCTGCCCTAGAAGTTTCAGGCTGGATGAGTTTGAGTTTTATAATATTTCCTACTCTGTCCCTGTCGCATCGTAACTCGGACACGGCTCAGTCGGCTCTACTTCTCAACTCTCAGCACAGAGACTCTGTTGGCTAGCTCCTCCCTCATCTAGCCTAGTGTACTGTAGGAAGAGAGTAGCGACACGCTTTGATCTCACTCCTCACACTGGCTGGAGCTCTGCTAGTTCCAAACATAGTCCTACATAGTTAACCACTGCATCAAAGCACAGTCTATTTTCTGATAATATACATTAACTAAATCCAGTTATATAACAAATCATTATTCATTAGAGTGACCAGAGGTCTGTTAATGTGTTAAAATGTCCTAAAATGCCATAATTTTGCCAATTTAACTGCAAACTTGTGACCTGCTGTCAATGGAGCTGGATGGACAGAGTGGTTTGTTTGGAACCAGAATCCCTCCTTACTAGGAGTCACATGATGCTTTTCAGCCAATAGCTGTCGTCACCTGTGTTTTTCAGCCAATCTCGGCTCAGCCATAGCATTGGAGTCAACGCTAGTCTCTCATTATAGATACTCTAGTCTAGTTCCTCCCTTGAAGCAGTGCTTCACGTAGCTTCAAGGTACAGACTGCTCTGCTCTGTCACTGTACATGGGGAGTTAGTCCAGGATAATATGAACAGACTTTTGTTCCTATTCATAGATTATGTACAGAGTGTGGTTCTGTTCTACTGCAACGACTTGGGCTGAGACCGTGTTGGTTAACCAGACATTTCTAATTGATTCTTTGCTCCTTCTGCAGTTGTGTGACTGAGGGTAACACACACACACACACACACACACACACACACACACACACACACACACACACACACACACACACACACACACACACACACACACACACACACACACACACACACACACACACACACACACACACACAGTGAGAAGTGAACACCACCAGTGCAGAGTAGTGGTGAGATTTTTTTTTGCACAAATCCAGCGACAAAAATGTTGTTAGTGCAAATCACTTAGCAATCAGTCAGCCTGGCGGCTGACTAGGCAGAGCTGTTACTGCTATACTGACACATCTGGTACAGCCAGTGGGATGGAATATGACAGATCTGTTGATACAACATCATTACAGAACCCCAGAGGCTGGATAGTGGACGGGTTTGGAGAGCCAGGGAAAGAAAACCTTGATCACGACGGTTTTATAACCGGTCATGACTGTTTTGCATAACACGCCTAACCCTAAACATAACAGTAAAACCTACACCTAAACCCAACATTAACCCCCTAATGTATGCTGTAGAGCAGTGGTTTTCAACCATTTTCATACCAGGGCCCACTATTTATTCTGAATTTTAGCCACAGAGGACCACCATTTGATGTTGAGTTTAATCTCTGACCCAAAAACTAAGGAGTTTGTGTCCTCAAATTAGGAGAGATAACTGTTAAACGTTATCTCAAAAATAGCAACTCTTCAAATGTGTAAATTCTTGAAAATGTAATCCAGATGTTCCAAATGTAAAAAGTAATCCAAATGTTTTAAATCTAATTTAAGTCTTGAGAGTGTGAAATGAAACCAAATGGACCCATTAGGGTCCAATCTCTCTGTGGCAACGTGAGTGACTGATCATACAACTTTGACTTTGTCTTTGTCCTTCACTTAGCTGGGGACCACCTGTAATACTCTCAAGGACCACTGGTGGTCCCTGGAGCCACCGGTTGTAAACCACTGCTGTATAGATAGATACCTAGTGTATATTATTTCCGTTCAAGGCTGATGCTGCAGGTATTGGCAGTCCCATCCAGCCTGCTGCAGTACTGCCTGCCATGGTGGATGGTGATGGCAGATTCCTCTGGCAGCGCCCTAATGGCAGGCAGAGCTGCTCTTACTCTCACTCAATACGTGTAGAAACCATCAATCACCCTTCAAATGACCCCTAGAGACCATAATGAAAAGTGATGCACGCTCCGGCTATTTGTCTAGCTGCCAGCCCAGACCCATACAGTAGAGGCTGGTGTGGACTCTATGGGCCGTTTGGAGTCCACAAACACCAGCGTTTTATGCTTTTTTTAATGAAATGTTGAGTAAACGCCAGCATTTAGAAGTTGCATTATGTATTGTTGACCACCACCACTTGAAACCAACATGCTGACCTCATCGTATTTGTGATGAGGCTGTTTTTACCCCAAGGAAATGGATTCAGCATAAAAAAGAAAATAAAAAACTAGTTTGAAAGGTCACATCCTACTTATAACATGATGCTGTCATTGTTTTTGCCTTATATAGGTTCTTAAATGAGAATTGCACACCAAAACACATTGGGCATCAATCTACCTTGATCATCATGTAGTGATGATTAAATCATGCAGTGGCCTAATTATCTTGTAGTGTATGGTTTGATGTGATGTGTGGAAAAAGGATAAAAAAAGGAACTACTAAATTACTAGAATATAGAATCAAGACAACCTGATGGCAAACTGATGGAGGGGAGTAGGATCACAAGGGGGAATTGTAGAAAAGATTCAGATTTCATAGTTTTATTGAAGGGACAGCCCCTTGAGACACAGACAGAAAAGGAGTCATCTAGGACAAACATCAAGTGCAATATATACAGTACAATGTCACAGCGATCAGGGTAGATGGAAGCCCAATATGTTTTGGTGTGGAATTCTACTTTAATGGAATGGTGAAAGAATTTCAACAAAGTTGGAAAACGGCAGTCTCCAAAGTGGAGGATTCATACTCAACATTTCTAACATAAAACGTTGGCTCAGTTCGAATGCTGGCAAGTGAACTGTATTGGGAGCTGCAGTGCAAAAACATTTAAATACTGTACATATATATACAAAACATTGGTTTAAGTGGCTGCCGTGAAGAAGCTGTTTATATTTTTTTCAGACGGTATGTTACTTTAGGTTTTCCTCTCCCCTCCTCCACTCCTCCTCCACTCCTCCACCCAGCGGATTTGATGGATTTAAAAAGCAAAGTTCTGCCAAGTGAGGAGAAACAAAGCTTCTCCTCTGCTGTATCATTGCACTCCAAAAACACCCAACATGACAGGTCTCTACCTGGACGACTGGCAGATTCAAACCTCTGCTTCATGATCCATCAAACATCTTCAGCTCTGGGTGTTTTGCTAGTAGTAAGATTGTCCTCTGGTTGAACCCCATAAAGCTCAAGCCTCTACTACAGAGGAAAACATATAGTAGTATGTCATGAGGTCCATAGGGGACAGGAGGACCATTATCTCCTGTTTCTGTAGCGTAAGGCAGCTTGATATACACACACCAGGGGCGGATATATGTCCCGTTGGGGGGGGGGGGGCAAGAGAACATGTTGGAGGGGCAAGAGAAAATGGTATGGGTGCGGCTTCATCGCCCGTGTCGCGAAGCGACACGGGCGATGAAGCCGCACCCATACCATTTTGGGTGCGGTATGGGTGCGGTATGGGTGCGATGAAGCCGCACCCATACCATTTTCAGGACTTTTATTAGTCAAGTAAAGCATCAATAATAACATCAGTTGTTGTTGAAGTTGCAACAGACATGCAGCATGCATAAAGCTAAAGGTCTGACTCAGAGAGTTTTCTGTTTTCAATGATGAAATGCTGTTGGTTTAGTGGTGACACAGCTGTAGTTAGTTAGTAGCAGTAGTAGTGTTTCAAATCATTTTAAATATAAGCACTTTAATTTGAAATATCTTTGACATTTGGGTTGTTTTGCATGGCATCGTGTTTGGGGGGGGGGCAGACTGGGTATTTAGGGGGGCATTGCCCCCCCATGCCCATGCCTAAATCCGCCCCTGACAAGCACACCCCCTGGACATGACGCTAGTACTGTATGTCACAGAGACTGACCCAATACAATATACTTTATTTATAAAGCACGTTTAACAGGGTTGTGACAAAGTGCTGTACACAGAAAAAAGCAAAAATACTAAAAAAGACCCAACATGGGCAGCATAACAAACAACTAACAGGAAAGCAAGACAACAAACAAACAAAAAAAAACACCCAAACAAGGAGAAAACGACAACTATCAGCCTGTAGGGACGAACGCCAAGGACGACAGATGAGTTTTCAACCCTTAGTGTCCTCCTGAACGCGTTTTGGTGTTTTATCTGTTGAAAAATACCAGATCAACAAGCCACTCGGTGGCGCGACATGAGCTTGTTGTTCTGCTATTTTTGAAAAATTGTGAAAATGTGCTGCAAATCTCTGAATACATTATTTTGGAAGCAAACATTTTATCTCAATTTTTCGCTTCTGGGGGACCCCGAGAACAACATGTTTTCAGATGGGGGTCTGCAGCCAAATATGGATAATTCTGGTGGTCCTTGGCTTGAAATATGTCAAGCATCACTGACACAGGAGCACAGATTTTTCAGAAAAACTAGAATCTAGTGTCAGAAACTATAGAATCTAGTGTCAAAAACTCGATTCTAGCGTCAGAAAGTAGATTCTAGTGTCAAAAAGGAGATCCTATAGCATCAGAAACTATCATTTAGTGTCAATAACTAGAATCTAGTGTCGGAAACTACTGTAGAATCTAGCGTCAAAAGCTAGAATGTTGCTGCTGCTATAATCTGGTGTCAGGAACTACTGTATAATCTGGTGTCAGAAACTCGAATCGAGGACACAATGGGTTAAACGTGATTTAAACACATTTAAAGACTGTTGTTTAGGGACATAAAACTGCATGTATCCATGGTCTCATCTGTAGTCCTCCACCAGCCAGGATTAGGACCTCACAGGTGATTCTGAGTAGGTTTTCATTGGATAAGGTCCCTAAACATGGAGGACTACAGATGAGACCCATGACAAATGTTTGCTTTCAACATCTTTGAAGAGTTTCAGTAATGTTGCTGTAATCAAATTCTGAATTATTTTTAAATGCAATATTTCCTTTTTTTTTACTCGTGTCTAATAAACCTTTAGGTAAGCCCCTCCCCAAACTGCTATGGTCCAATCACAGCTAAGCATAACATGTGATAGACAAACCTCTCCACCAATAGCTTTCCTGTATGATAAAACAATGTTTTGCCACAAACACATTTTCTCACTGCATAGGGCATCATGCCTTGTTGATGGATTTGGAAGAGATTTTGAAGGTCTGGTTCCAAAAATGCTCCAGTATTTATTGTGTAAAGTCCATGATATTTACACTGGAATGAATGAGCCTGGATGGAAAGGATGGACAAGGGGGCGGGGCTATTGCAGGGGTTTTCAAACTTATTCACACCAGGGACCACCGTTTATTCAGCATTTGAGCCACGGACCACCATTTGATTACATTTTCACCCCAAAGACCTTAAACTAAAGAATTCTTTTGTTTTTTTCCCACAATTCCTCGCTTGAATATGCAAACAAAAGAGTGTAGACTTATTAATTAATTTCTTAATTAGGTGGTACTAATTCAGATGATGAATATTTTAACTCTTGAGAGTGTAAAAATGAAACCAAATGGACCCGCAAGGGTCCATTTGGTTTCATTTTTACATTCTCAAGAGTTACAGCTGGTACATAAGCTTTCCATCATTTAGCCTGGGGACCACCTGGAACCCTCTCAAGGACCACTGGTGGTCCCCGGACCACCTGTTGAAAACCCCTGGTCTATTGGTTACCACTGTGGTAAAGTATTAGTATTATGGTCAGGTTCAGGTATAGTTTTGCTGAGGTTCATGTTAGGAATATACTTATGCTTACTGTTTACCTATTATAGTTACTTTACCCTTTATAATTTTATGCTTTTAGCCTGTAATTAATCCAGAGTGACGTACATTTGCATTAAGCATGGGCAGAAATAGAAACATGATACTACATTATGTTCATACCCTCCAGTTAATGTGAATTATACTGTATATACCGGTACGCTTCAGGACATAACGGTATAAAAACTAGGCTAATTATACTATGCATATATATACAGTATGGTGCTATTTTAGGATACTTGGGTTAACCCTTCCTGTTCTGAAAAGAATAAAAATAAAATAAAATAAAATAAAATAAAATAAAATAAATAAAATAAAATAAAATAAAATAAAATAAAATAAAATAAAATAAAATAAAGATTTTCACCATTTACCATTTTCAAAAATATCAGATCTACAAGCTCATAGCGCGCCACTAGCGTGGCACGCTATGAGCTTGTAGATCTGATATTTTTCCATAGCTGAAGTAATGCCAATACATGCTAAGTGAGGCTAACAATGCTAATCTAAGTGTCGTTAGTACTGCTAAGTAAGTAACGTCAATGCTAAATATTGTTAATAATGCTACAAACACTAAGTAATGCTAATGGTTAAGTATTGTTAATAACGCTAAGCAATGCTAATGCTAAGTATTGTTATTAATGCTAATAATACTAAGCAACGCTAATAATGCTATTTGATGCCAAGTAAGCAATGCTGGTAATGCTAAGTATTGCTAATGCTAAGTAATGCTAATAACGCTTAGAACGCCAAGAGGCGTTCCCACGAAAAATGTGTTAAACTAGGACATCAACAGTTCAGGCTGGCGTTTTCCTTTAACACTAACTAACTGCTTTGTAGCTTAATAATCAGACTGTTGATATGCTGGGAGTTAATAATTACCTTTGGAGCGGAGCACCAATGTATTTACACCTAGATCCACCATTGTTGACGTGGAAAGACAACAGATGTGGGTGAAAAATATAACATTACAACACCCGTGAATGTTACGCTGAGACTTTAACTAATGTCATGAGTATTAG
>CM076969.1:4254800-4277300 GCA_039105355.1 Benthosema pterotum | reverse complement strand
TCGCCCTCCCTGCCTGACTTCAACACGACAAGGAAACAGGGCTGCTCTGTCCCAGTTGCCACAGAAACACAAAAATAGTTTAGAAAGCAGGCGACACCGACAGAGCCCCGTCCCCTTCCACTGGCGTCTCTGGTTTCCATGGTGATGCTCAGTGTTGTAGTGGTACTTTTAGAAGTGGGGGGACGCCTCTGAAAGGGGAATTCCCCCCATTTTATTTTATTTTTTTCTGAGAGTGTACAAATGTGAACCAAATGGACCCGCTCTCAGAAAAAAGGAAACTCATTAACATGGTGAAATACATCTTGATGATGTCATCAAGATGTATTTCACCATGCTAATGATTTTTTTCACACCCAAAAATATTTTAGATGTGAGAAGTGGGGCCCCCCGCGTCCCCCTGACACTACACCCATGGTGACACTCCTCTGCAGTGTACCTCTCATCCACATTGGTAAGAAAACGTCACAAGCTGCGTTTTGCCATCGGAGGAAATCAGGCTCCGACAGCCGTGAGGCTTACATATCGAGCACCGAGGCATTCGCTGGTGACGTCGCACATCGGAGCGATCTTAAACTCTTTATCTTGTTCCAGGACCTTCCAGGAGCAAAGATCTAATATATAAACGTTGAACAATTCGTGCCACATTTAAGATTTAACAAAAATATCAGATTTGATGTTTTCCTACATCAAAAGTGAGACGCTTCAAACATCTAAAGCATTTGCCTGTTCTTTGGAGACAGCAGCGTGGGTTCATTTAGGTATATTTCTTTTTGTTCAATGGATTTACCACGCTCCAACGCTCGCACCAGGCATTCAACGATGCCTAAAGCCATGGGTTGTGACGTAGACGATGACAGCGTTGGGGCTTTTGTTAGCCGAGGATTTAGATTTTCTCCTAGAAGCATTTAACGTCATCACTCTAAACAGAGTCCAAGCGCACATGCATGCATTGTTTTGCTTGTGTTGCATGCGATGAACGATTTTACCTTGAAGTAACTCTTACCTTGTAAAAATGCAATATCTAAGGTCCCTAAAATGGAGTCACACATGGAGTCCAGTCACTATTCGTCCAGAAATTACAATCTGTAGAGCTGTGCTTTTCAATAAAAAAGTGTTTTGTCACACTTGCTTCAGAAAAAACAGTGCAAACCTCTTAATTAAGTGGTGCTAATTCAGATGATGAATAACATGAATAAATTGCGGGTCCATTTGGTTTCATTTTTACACTCTCAAGAGTTACATCTGGCTAACCAACTTTCCATCATTTAGCCTGGGGACCACCTGGAACCCTCTCAGGGACCACTGGTGGTCCCCGGACCACCCGTTGAAAACCCCTGCAATAGAGGCAACTTTTAGCCAGTGACGTTCAAGACTATTCTGGTTATTCTGGGACAGATCTGACTAGTGTTGGATGGAGTTGATCTGAACACAATCAAGACGTCACTAATTCATCCTGATCATGACTGTGTTTTACTGGGTAAATCCTAGGCTGGGGTTTTTGGTGTGCAGCTGGTCCTGTCGGATATCACAACATGTTTACTTTTACACACTGCTAGCTCTGGTCTCCTCTACAGGGTGTTTTTAGGATGATGAACACACACACACACACACACACGCAAACACACGCACACACACACGCACACACGCACACACACGCACGCACACACACACACACACGCACACAGTGTCATGTAGAATTAGAGGCAGGCGCAGGGAGGTTTTTTGGGGGGTGCTTCAGTTCTCTTTAAGTGATTTAAGGTGTAATGGAGTGAACCGTTGTTCACTTTCTGATGTGAGAGAGGAGGAAGTCAAGCGAAGAAAAACCACTGGGGAGAAGAGAGGAGGAGGAGGACACTGAGGCATGGAGACACACACACACACACACACACACACACACACACACACACACACACACACACACACACACACACACACACACACACACACACACACACACACACACACACACACTCCTTAGGGGGAGGTGGTATTTATTTTGCGACTGAACATGTGTACAGAGTCGTAACATGACATTTGTCCATTCACCAGCCATTAGCAGCAGTGAATGGACGCTACACGGAAATCAGTACAGGAGGAGAATTCAGTTATTTGGGTGATTTAAGAGAACCAGCCAGAACGTGCCCTCCCTGGTAACAAGATGTGCGCATGCACGCGCTCTACAATTGGGGGCGGGGTGCAACAAGCAAACAGCATGTGCACCAAGGCCCAGCCCCTCTGCTCGATCCTGATTGGATGAAGGCTTTGCCACCCAAAGCCCCAAACTGAAACTAGGGTTTTTTGACCCCTGTAGTTCACTGGGGACAGGACCTTATATGGTCACCACAGCCTATAGTGGAAAAGAAAAATAAGTCATATTTGAATTAAAAGTATACTAATTGATTTCAATGAATTCAAATACTGTCAATGTTTTTCTTCTCTCTTGGTTAGTCCTCCCTACTACAGAGTGTGGTGACCATATAAGGAGAAAAAAAAACACAGACACATACACACTGTGGAGTGTGCGCATGTGCACATCTTGTTACATCTTGTTAAGCCGTAATTCTGAGTTTAGTGTAGAGCAAGAGTAGAGCAGCCAAATTACTCAATTATTGTAAGGTTTTCAGCACCGGTGAGCTAGAATCAAACCCTGATATGCAACTCCACAGACATTAGCGAGCAACAAGCCACGGCTAGAGAGCGGTACGAAATTCTAACACACAATCAGGCAACTAGTGGCCCAGGCAGTGTTTCCAAATGCCAAAATCCCATGTGCACTAGTAGCACTTCCAAATTGCACTAGAGCAGTGGTTTTCAACCATTTTCATACCAGGGCCCACTATTTATTCTGTATTTTAGCAGAGGACCCCCATTTGATGTTGAGTTTAGTCTCTTAATTCTTCTACATTTTCCAAATCTGCAGATTCTTGAACATTAGGTAATTCAGAATTAATTACCTAATTTAACTCTTGAGGGCGTAAAATGACTTTTTACGCTCTCAAGAGTTACAGAACTATAAGTTATAGGGTCCATTTGGTTACCGATGATCCTTTCAAGTAAGGAAGGAGGACTCTTAACATAGGAGGAAAAACTGTGAAAAACAAGGGTTTTATCTCTGGCGCATGTCAACCAATTTCCCCCCCAACTCACCAGCAAAAAAGCACTAGATTTTCCGCCAGGAGTTTTTCCACTAATTTTGGCGCTAGAGGGGTCTGGAAAAAGCTAAATATAGTGACAAATACACCTATAGTTGGCGACACCGGGCCCAGGGCCAACACACAGCCCCACAGCTTCACTTAATGCAGAATACTGATACGTTATTTATTTGCAAACATGACCTGCTGTAATGACATTACACAGTGATCACAGTGACACTGTCACACTGCCAGGGGCGGATTGGCCATCTGGAGTACAGGGAGTTTTCCCGGTGGCAGTGTTGCCAACAGCCGAGATCCAAAATGCACTAGTGGCACTTCCAAAATGCACTAGAAGGCGCTAGATGCTCGCCTGGAACATACAGATCAAAATGACCATTAATCTTCTACATTCTCTAGTTGTGTAGACTAAGTTGGGCTAATTCACATGATGAATATTTTAACTCTTGAGGGTGTGAAAATGAAACCAAATGGACCCGCAAAGGGTCCATTTGTTTTCATTTTTACGCTCTCAAAGAGTTACATCTGGTTAACCAGCTTCCCCCCCAGAGTGGCCTGGCAAAGGCAAAATTGTCCCGGTGGGAAAATATGTGCCAATCCGCCCCTGCACACTGCAGGATGTTTAGGTCCCAAATGCAGACAGATTTGGGACAGGCGTGGGCAGAGGACCTCAATCCTCCTAGGGTTGTTTTTAATACCAGAAACCAACCGGAACGATACAAGGAACTGAACAGAAACACAAGGAGCAGAACACTCCTGACATATAGTGTCAAACTAAGCAAAGGAAGTGAAACAACACAGGAGTATAAATAGACACAAACGAGGCACAGGTTGAACAACTGACAAATCAACACGACAGGGAATGGCTGGAAGTCTAAGAGGACTCACAGGAGAAATACCACTAACAATGAGGTTAGTCAAAGCAGGAACAGAGCTACAGGGGCAACAGGAAACGAGAGGAACAATACTACAAAATAAGAGTCCACATGAAAATGACAGTAAAATAAAACACTAACTAAAAAACAAGGATTCCTTGTTATTTGTGTCTCTGCTATCTACTGTAAGTCTACATTAACATGCCATCTAGATTACCTAGATGTCTGAAGAGGTGGAAGATAGGGAGTTAGTCTATGGTTCTGACTGCAGTGAGAAGTTCATTCCATAGTTTTGGGGGAGGAGGGTGACGAGCTTGGGGCGAGTGGAGCGTTGGCCATGCATTTTTAGCGGGACGTACTGCCAGCTTCCCAGTGTAGGATGATCGGAGTGCATGGGAGGGCTTGCAGGGTGCTATGAGACCAGTTAGATATGTTGGTGACATTCTATTGGTTGCTTTGAATGCAAGCATGAGAGTTTTGAACTGTGTGCATGCAGCGACTGGGAGCCAATGGAGGGAGAGGAGAAGCGGAGTGACATGTGGGAATTTTGGCTGGTTAGAGACCAGGCTGGCTGCGGCATTTTAAATCCATTGGCTGCCGGTAGTAAAGAGGCAGTAGTCCAGAGTCCTGGGTGATGAAGGGTCTAATTCGTCTGATGTTATGGAGTGTGAACCTACAGGATCGGGCAACATAAAAACAAGGATATTTTATTTCATGTTTTACCTTCCGGATACATTTAGTACTGTGAAATGTATCCGTTTTGTTCACCGCACCCCTAACAACAGACCATTGATATTAAATATTAAAGGTGATAGCGACATAAAAACGGTATAAATGAGATGTGTGACTTTGTTACAGTCCGAAGGCACATTATGTTGGGGGGGAAGATGTAGTCGGCCCTGTAGGGTGTTTCAATATATTCTAACACTTTGAAAAAGGTTTGGTCACTACAGCCTTATAACCTCAGGACATAGTGGCTTGGTTGGCAGGGACATCACTCACTGTTTGTTTGCCCTACCATCAGACTACTACTAGATCGGCTATACGTACTTTAGCCATTTGCGAGGCTATACACTCACATGGGAGTGTGTTATTACTCTGTTGTTTAGGCAGTTTCTGGCACATTTTGTTGACCACCCTCAGCGTAAAATGTAAATGGTGCCTTTCTATAAAGGTGCATACCTTTATCTACGGTGCATTTACTGTACATAGATTGTGAATGAATGAATGAATGAATGAATGAATGAATGAATGAATGAATGAATGAATGACATTATTATTATCATGAATGGAGAGTTACATTACAAGTCAAGTACACACGACAACAACACTGATAACAGCTTGGGGGTTTACAGTTCAATTCAAGTACAACTAGAACCGATCTGAAAAGCTGTGAATGGATGGACTCATCGCGACCACGTCGCAACCGTTTTGCATAACGGTCGTGACCGTTGGCATAAGGGTTGGGGGTTAAAGTTAGGTTCAGGCATAGGTTTTACTGAGGTTATGTTTAGGTTAGTGTTTAGGTTTAGCAGGGAACGGTCGCGACTGTTTTGGCCAAACTTTGAGGATGGTTTTGAAGGAATCAAGGGATTCAGATGCATCTTAATGCCTGTTGGTACCCTACTCTCAGCGCTTATTGAGTGCAGTGATGATTTCGTCGACAAACTATTGTTTGACAACTACACCTTTTCTTCAATGAAGCAAGTTAATATGTTGACAATTTAATCGATCAGCAGATAAACACTAGACTAACATGCTATAGTAAAGGGACTAGTGGAGCAGAGATCCAGTAGAACTAAACTGAAAGACAAGTCATTTTCCGCTTGGCTGAATAATCCCAGCAGTCCATCATTTAGCAGACGACAAGGTGCACAGAGATGATATCATTCCATTCACACGCTGTCGTGTTTATTGTCTTTTTTTTTTACAACATAGTATTGTGCCAAAGCCTTGCTCACATCAGACATCCCCTCCCTGCATTATAGTGACACACAGCGCTGTAAAGCCTTGCTCACATCAGACATCCCCTCCCTGCATTATAGTGACACACAGCGCTGTAAAGCCTTGCTCACATCAGACATCCCCTCCCTGCATTATAGTGACACACAGCGCTGTAAACCTGAGTGATTACTGATCCGCCATGACATTTAACACCACACCAGGCCGCGGATTGTCCTTTTCTGTCAGCGGCGTGCTTCTCCTCAGCTCAGTCACTCAGTCACTCAGTCACCGGCCGCCAGGCTAACGCCTTATTTATTACTGTATTGTTTTTTTGTCGGTTCCGCCCCCTGAATACGACCTGAAAGACGTCCCGCTGGAGACGACGAACCGTAAAGCTTTCGCCGGTGATTTACGAGACGGGAGAAGTCAAGGTTAACAGACTCCTAGGGTTAATGTGGAGCTCCGTAAAGCAGCGCCGCCTCATCATAATCTATACGACCCAACGGGGCTAATCAGAGCTTTCCCCACGCTGAGCGCTTTGACCTCGTATGGCTGCAGAAGGAGATGAAGGTGAAGAGAAGAAAAGAAAAGACGTTTGTTTGAAGTCCAAAAACCCCAAGATTTCAACAACGTCGATGTCTGATGTAATCGGAGTTGGAAAACATATAATCAAAACTTTGACTCTAAAGGGTGCATGAGGACGCTTTTGTACAGGCTTTTGTACAGGCGTCGTTGTGTAGTTTACTTGACATGATGTAATTCCAAATGGGAAGATGAAATAGAAAAAATACACTAAAACAGTTCTCAAAGTCACTGTTTTAGTACGTAAACAAACACAACCACCATAACTCATGTGGTTTTTAAAGGTAACCTTTTAGACAAAAATCTGAATGTATATACACTCTAGCTATATGTTTTGCGTTTTTTCCCTTCTACATCGGTCCTGCTTTGATGCTGCAGCTGTTTCCCTGCAGACGGTCCAGAACTGCATTGTTGTTCAACAAGCAATTGACGTCGAGCTCATGACAAGGTGTTGCTAGTGTGTTCTAGTGATTTCAGGCACTTGATTTCCCCCCTTTTTTGGATAGTCCTAGCCTGGCTCAGCCCTGAATCAGCACCTTAAAAATACCGGCCGTTCATGGGGATTGGACTCCAATCCCAGCACCGGATTGGCCAACAGCCCTGTCAATCACTTCGACCACAACGTCGTCTGCACCTGATTGGCCAACAGCTCTGTCAAACACTTTGTTTCAACGTCGTCTGCTCTAAATATTCTTAGGGGTTCATATGAACCAATCACAGTTAAGACTGCTGCTTTGGTAACACCCATCCTAGAAACTGCTGTGGTAGAGAGGGACTTCAGTCTGAATAATGAAGTGAAACATCCTAGAAACTGCTGTGGTAGAGAGGGACTTCAGTCTGAATAATGAAGTGAAACATCCTAGAAACTGCTGTGGTAGAGAGGGACTTCAGTCTGAATAATGAAGTGAAACATCCTAGAAAACTGCTGTAGTAGAGAGGGACTTCAGTCTGAATAATGAAGTGAAACATCCTAGAAACTGCTGTAGTAGAGAGGGACTGCAGTCTGAATAATGAAGTGAAACATCCTAGAAACTGCTGTGGTAGAGAGGGACTTCAGTCTGAATAATGAAGTGAAACATCCTAGAAACTGCTGTGGTAGAGAGGGACTTCAGTCTGAATAATGAAGTGAAACATCCTAGAAACTGCTGTGGTAGAGAGGGACTTCAGTCTGAATAATGAAGTGAAACATCCTAGAAACTGCTGTGGTAGGGAGGGACTTCAGTCTGAATAATGAAGTGAAACATCCTAGAAACTGCTGTGGTAGAGAGGGACTTCAGTCTGAATAATGAAGTGAAACATCCTAGAAACCGCTGTGGTAGAGAGGGACTTCAGAGAGAGGGACTTTAGTTCATAGTCCTCCTTGACTGTAAATCTGCAAACTGTTAAATATTTCACTCAATCAATCAACCAACCAACCAACCAACCATCCAACCAACCAACCAACCAACCAATCATGACCATCAGGCTATTTGGCACAGTTCTGTATCGAAGTGGAACAATCTCTTTCCTGAACTACATTGTAGTTTGACCAAAGCAACTTTTCCTCCCAAGCCTGCTTGTAGAAAGTTTGACCCAACATCAGGGAAGGTAAATTAAGGCCTGCTTTGTGCTTAGGTGATTTTTCAGACTCCATGAACTCCTACAGTTATAAAGGCATTTCTGCTTTGGCACAAGGAGGTGCAAACTGCCCTGATCTCATCAAGGTTTCCATTGGGAAGCTTCTTAAAAAACAAACATGCCCTTAAGCAAGCCTAGCGGGTCTACAGGGGTCCCCCGTGTCAGTGTGATGTGGCACCGGGCAGCTCTGGTGATCAGTCATTACAACCTTGACCTGCTTCAGGTTCAGAACTTATCCCCTCTCCCCTCCTGGACCACACACACACACACACACACACACACACACACACACACACACACACACACACACACACACACACACACACACACACACACACACACACACACACACACACACACACACACACACACACACACAGTAATTCACCTGTAACACTATCAATGTGATATTCATAGTATGAGCTATGCCAGGGGTGTCAAACTCAGATACAGAGTGGGCCAAAATTTAAAACTGAACAAAGCCGCGGGCCAAGTTTGAACGAACTAACCTTTTAAAGGGGAATTCCACCCATTTTCAATTTTTTCCTGATATTAGAATGTTGAAAATGGATGGTCTTCCCCTTTAATTTGAAAATGTCTCAAGGGCCAAATTTGGCCCGTGGGCCAGAGTTTGACACCCATGAGCTACACAGACCCACATCCAGAGCCATGAGAATATAGAACACGCTGGACGCTAGAGATGTGACCGCACAGCTGGCTGATGTCAGTGCTGCGTATGGTTGCATCTACGATATTTATGAAAACAATAAAACAAAATATAATAAATCAAAAGAGCTGACCTACAAACTCACAATGCACTGCGTTGTAAGCTTGTAGATATTACCGCATTTGAAGCTAAAGTTGTTAGTGTTGTTGTTCACGAATACAAAATCTGATAACTAGTAAATATTGTTTTCAAATACAGGTAAATGTAGTGGAGCAAAAGTAGAACATTTCACATCTCTGAAATGTACAGGGGAGGATTATCCAATGGGCACGTTGGTCCCAGGCCCAGGGGCCCCTGAGCTATGGCGGCCCTTATTGCACTTGGGTGTCCTTGTGATTGCTAAGAGGCTCAAGATCTGGGCCCCCCACAAAACGGGATAACACTGACTAACAATGAGACTGCAACATCATATCGCGACTGATGCTTAAGACGAATCAATCACAACCGATGCTTGCGGGTCGGGAACCCCGTCGAACATTTTACAAATGCTCAAACTCTTTCCAAAACTGTTGCGACAGTTTACAATGGCCACGACTTACATTGCGACCGTTTGCAATCCAACACGGCCGATTGGGAAATAATCGCAACATTTTTTCATCGGTCACATCTAAAGCTAACCCTACACTTAAACCTAACCACCACCACCCTCCTGTAAAACGGTCGCAACCTTTTTCCACATGCTCCAACCGATTTATATTTAGATTTCATCGCTCATCATTCAAGCATCGGCCGTGATATACAGTAGTTGAGGTCGCAAAATGATTTCCTCCCCTCCTGGATTAAAAGTAAAAGTATATTGGAAATGAGACCCATCTACAGTCCCAGTATCCCCACAGTGTGTTTCTATAGTGTACTCAGTGCTGTGTTGACTCCATGCATGGAGACAACAGCCAGGCCAAGCCAAGCTGCTGTTTGAAGTCCAAACCAAAGACATTCTTCAACACAACGCCTGCTGCATGTCGGATGGAATTCAAATGTACAGAAACTAAACCCGTTGGGGCCTTTTCTTTTCTATTCTTTCTTTTCTTTCCCTCTTCTTTTCATCCCCATGCTGTATATATCTGTCCTCCAGAGATAACAAATGAGTACTTGATCATCTAGTATTCATCGGCTTGGATAATATATAAATGACTCAGTCCTTTGGGGAGGGTGAGGCAGATCTAGAATATTCTCTACATGTTACAGCTTTTTATTGTGGTTGTTATAGTGTTTTCAAAGACGCACAGATGCACATGCGCACAGTGAGGTTGCGCGCTGAGACGTATGCATCTTTTATTAGCCGCATGCGTGAATAATATGCAGCCTATGTAATTGCAACCGCAGGTCCAGTTAGTATGTAAACCAGCAAGACGCTTGTAACACGCTTGTGGACGCTGCACCGCAACGCTAAGATGTAGCGCTTACTACACGCACGCACGCACGCACGCACGCACGCACGCACAGCTATGGTCCATAGTTTTACCACCAGTGCCTCGCAATACATGTTGTTTAACATCAGAATCTGACAGATTAACACACACAGGTCTTATTACTACAGTTGTCTTCATAAACTGCTAATGCGATGTTCATTCACCACTGCACAACGTTACTAGTGTGCTGTTTCATGGTCCAACATTCAATGTTTATCCACCAACACTAGCAGTATATTACAGGGAAGTACAGTTGTAGCAGTGTGGCTACAGCCTCTGTCATGATGGCCTTCAAAGTCTAGTATCTGTCCCTGGACCAAATGTCCCTTTAGTTGATGGTTGATGTGGGAACGCCAGGGAGTTCGAATCCCCGCTGTTACACAAACAATACACATTAAAGGGTGCAGCGCTGCTAGTATATCCAGGGATGTGCACTTATGTATGTATGTATGTATGTATGTATGTATGTATGCATGTATGTATGCATGCATGTATGCATGCATGCATGCATGCATGCATAGCAAACTATGTTTCTTTGTTTTCAAAGAGACATGCACGCTACATGCACGCTATGCACTTCGATGCGGGCATATTTTAATAGCCCCACGTGCGAATAATATGTATGTACTGTACTTAATTTGTAACAGTATGTATGTATGTTGTTTTCAAAGGGACACGCTGCATGCTCCGCACTGAGATTGTGGCCATGTTTTTCCCATGTTCATCAGTAGAATAATACCACAGCGTTTGGTTAGAGCATGGTTGTGTATTGTGTGTATCATTTGTGGTACAACATTATGGAGATGATCATTGTCTTTATGGAGATGCTGGTGGTGGGGGTGGGGGGGGGTGTTATTATGATGGGATGGAACGAGGTTTGCCATTAAGCTTGGAGGATGACTATGTGGCCTTTACTGTGTGTGGTGTGTGTGTGTGTGTGTGTGTGTGTGTGTGTGTGTGTGTGTGTGTGTGTGTGTGTGTGTGTGTGTGTGTGTGTGTGTGTGTTGTGTGTGTGTGTGTGTGTGGTACAGTGTGCATTGTGTGAGAGGTGCAGAGTGAATAGTTCCATTCTGTGAAGAGAGAGAGAGAGAGAGAGAGAGAGAGAGAGAGAGAGAGAGAGAGAGAGAGAGAGAGAGAGAGAGAGAGAGAGCAGCATTACCCTCCTAATGTCAGGTGGTTAAATGGGCAGAGTGCCATGCCGAGCCGTTCTGCACTAAACTCCTTTCTGTCCATTTTAATGGACACAAATTTGAATTCCAGAGAGAGAGAGAGAGAGAGAGAGAGAGAGAGAGAGAGAGAGAGAGAGAGAGAGAGAGAGAGAGAGAGAGAGAGAGAGAGAGAGAGAGAGAGAGAGAAAGAGAACAGGTTTGCTGTGTGTGTTGTGTGTGTGTGTGTGTGTGTGTGTGTGTGTGCGTGCGTGCGTGCGTGCGTGTGTGTGCACACGTGTCCGTCGTGTATTGCAGTTTCCTTTTCTCCTTTCTCTTTTTTAGTGACAATATAATAAAATGAAAATCTATCTGTGGTCACTGAAGCATGAGCAGAAAAGAGATTTGTGGCCAGATGTTAGGCGGACTGAGGCCACTCTGTGTGTGTGTGTGTGTGTGTGTGTGTGTGTGTGTGTGTGTGTGTGTGTGTGTGTGTGTGTGTGTGTGTGTGTGTGTGTGTGTGTGTGTGTGTGTGTGTGTGCGTACCTCTGTGCATGCCTGTGTGTGTCAGGGGCGGATCTAGGCATGGGTGTGGGGGGGCAATGCCCCCCTAAATGCCCAGTCTGCCCCACCACCAAACATGATGGCATGCAAAAGATATTTCAAATTAAAGTGCACTTTAAAGTGCTTATATTTAAACTGATTTGAAACACTACTACTGCTACTAACTAACTACAGTTGTGTCACCACTAAACCAACAGCATTTCATCATTGAAGACAGAAAACTCTCTGAGTCAGACCTTTAGCTTTGTGCATGCTGCGTGTCTGTTGCAACTTCAACAACAACTGATGTTATTATTGATGCTTTACTTGACTAATAAAAGTCCTGTAACTGAAAATGGTATGGGTGCGGCTTCATGGCGATGAAGCCGCCCCCATACCATTTTTCTCCTGCCCCCCCAATTGGGAAATGTTATATCCGCCCATGCCGTGTGTACCTCTGTGCGTGCGTGCCTGCATGCGTACGTACACGGCTCAGTATGTGAGAAAACTGCGAGAGCAGGACATGATCTGATCTGGGCGGTCAGATTGATAAATAATCTATAGGGAAAGGGCAAAACGCGTCTCTGCTTCAACATTTGATTTGATTTCTCTGACAGACCGTCGTCTTGCAGGCAATATACCAAAGTATAGCGCTGCCAGAGAGCAGAGCAGATTGGATTGTTCTCCGCTAGCCGTCTGTACTGCTGCTCAGAGAGTCAGGAATCATGACAGGTTTCCAACCGCGTGGTTCTGAGATTGCTCACCCAATCCCTAACCGTAACCCTAAACATAAAGGGCTTTCCAGACGGCAACAATAAACACCCGCATAAACATCTCGGTTCTCGATTCTCTCTGCAGTGCCGACAAAAAGAAGATCGCTGGTCGATTAACGCCAGGCGTTTTAAAAAAGCTCACTGGATTGAGCTTTCAAAAACATAGTGTCAAACTAGAATCTGATGTCAGAAACTAGAATCTAGTATCGGATCACAGAAAATAGAATCTAGTGCCATAAAACTAGAATCTGATGTCAAAAACTAGAATCTGGTGTCAGAAACTAGAATCTGGTGTCAGAAACTAGAATCTGGTGTCATAAAAATAAAATCTTGCATCAGAGACAAGAATCCAGTGACAGTTTGGGGACAAAGACAAACACGATCTCCATGTCCGTCTTGAGACAACAGATAAAAATAAAACACACACCAGTAACAAACGCCTGGATCACATGAAGCCGCTAAAGCATCTCAGACATGCTGATATCCATGGTACACAGTGTGGTTGTTGTTGTTGTTGGGGCTACAGTGAACACTGACTTGAACCTGCTGAAATTGAACATCATTGAGTAAAGCCCCCGCCATCCACACTTAACCACGCCGTGACAATAGAGATCTAAAAATAAAACGGAGCAGCTGTGGCTGAATCTCTGTCTCTCTCTCGCTCTCTCAGTGTGTCTATCTCTTTGTCTGTCTCTCTCTCTGTCTGTCTCTCTCCACCAGCTCTGATTCCATCCACCACCACGGTGACTGTAGTATAATGTTCACCATGCATCCACAACAGACATTAAACAGGTTATTGACTCTGCTGTTCAGTGACAACAAACAGAGAGCTCTGCGGTGAGGTGGGCTGGTTGAGGTCAGAGACACGATGCCTCATAGTCCACCTGCCAGAATGGGAATACGGCAGGGGTTTTCAACCTTTTTGATACCAGGGCCCACCATTTATTCAGCATTTGAGCCACACACGGACCACCATTTGAGGACATTTTAGCCCCACAGATCCCAAAACTAAAGATTTATTTTGCTTTTGTCCACAATTCCAGGCTGGATTTGAGAAACAAAACAGGCAAAACGTAAAGACCAAAATGATCATCTAGTTGTGTAGACTTGGGCTAACTAAGATGGTGAATATTTTAACTCTTGAGAGCGTAAAAATGAAACCAAATGGACCCTGGCGGGTCCATTTGGTTTCATTTTTACACTCTCAAGGGTTACATCTGGTTAACCAACTTAGCTGGGGACCACCTGGAACCCTCTCCGGGACCACTGGTGGTCCCCGGACCACCTGTTGAAAACCCCTGGAATACGGTATTAACAGTCTGCGTGCCCTTGCAATAGAGCTACGTCGCCGGTTATCATTATGAATAATAGTTATGACCGATGCCTCTTAGGTTGATCTACGTCTCTCTACGTCGCTTACCGTCGCTGGTTTGATACGATCCCAATGATAACAGCAGTGAGCAGCGACCGCATATTCCATTCAGAACGGACCAAAATAAGGGACGGACCAACCCAGAACCGGAAGTGTGTCGCCAACTAACTGGTCCGATGGGAAACATGGACCGAAACATGAAATATGACTTTTAGATGAAAATCGCTGGAACTGGCTACCTCAAAAAAATATGAAAAAGGGCTGGAACTGGGTGTGTTAACCTGCAGACATGTTGAGTACAACAACCTGCTAGAAATGTTCCGTCTATCCCTCCACTGCACAATAATACAATAGCAGACGCTCTTAAGCCAGAGCGATTTAAAATAAAAACATTGCATATATTACATCGTACACTGTAAAAAGTGATGTTTCTAAGCAATTTGGAGCCCCAGGCAAGATAAGGGGGGGGGGGGGGGGGGGGGGGGGGGGGGGGGGGGGGGGGGGGGGGGGGGGGGGGCTCCAGGGAAAATCTCCTGTAAAATCATACCTATGACAGGCACAGTAAATTAACAACTGTTTTTAAACTAAAGAACATTTTAAATGTTCAATTATAGTTATAGAGGACAAGTATAATGTTTTCATATGAGGCCTATTAGCCTGGGATCCTTTTAAAGCATGTCTGGTGATCGCCCCGGTGCTTTGCCCCTGTGTTTTCAGACTGCAGCGGAAGATAGGGAGTGAGTCTGTGGTTCTGACTGCATTCATTCCATAGTTTAGATAGGGAGTGAGTCTGTGGTTCTGACTGCAGTGGGAAGTTCATTCCATAGTTTAGATAGGGAGTGAGTCTGTGGTTCTGACTGCAGTGGGAAGTTCATTCCATAGTTTAGATAGGGAGTGAGTCTGTGGTTCTGACTGCAGTGGGAAGTTCATTCCATAGTTTAGATAGGGAGTGAGTCTGTGGTTCTGACTGCAGTGGGAAGTTCATTCCATAGTTATGGAGCCAGGAGGGAGAAGAGCTTGGGGTGAGTGGAGCGTTGGCCAGACGGGGGTACTGTGAATAGCGTTAATAATAACTCGGGTTATTATGGGGGAAATGGAGGCGCATGCATCATTCGGCCCCCAAAAGCCTGAGCTTTGACCAAATGCCCTACATTTGGTGCTACGGGGAGCTATTTATAGAGTCCTGGGGGATTGGGGCTCCTCCAATAGGCAGCTTGGAGACCTGGGTGGGTGACAGGTGGTGACATCACTGAGGCAACAGGAGGACCACCCAGACTGCTAGGGGAAGACACAGATGCACACAGACATTTCTGCCATATTTCCATATTTGGGTCAGGCGCACGCAAATATAGAGTGAACGCGCACACGCACATACTATGGCTGCTAAACCAAATGTACCCTGGACTTATAGGTCTGTAATTTAACTGTGTGTGTGTGTGCGTGTGGGAGGTGGGGAGGGTTAATCGACATCACGTATGTGCACACATGAAGCTAATAATCTGCTGCAGCCTGTGGCGCGCACACGCACACGCACGCACACACACACACACACACACACACACACACACACACACACACACACACACACACACACACACACACACACACACACACACACACACACACACACACACACACACACACACACACACACACACACACACACACACACACACACACACACACACACACACACAATGTGAAAGTAAATTGGGTTAATAAACACCGGCTATAGAGTGAATTTCCCAGACCGCACCGCAGGTTCAAATCCACCCTGACACGTCTCACACACATCATCAACACGACACTGCAGGCATTTCAATTCCCTCATTTGTTTGCAGATCATCGGTTTGCCGTCTGCTTTCAGAAGATTAGAAACGGGAATGGATTAAGAAATGGAATATAAAGATCAGAGATACAAGGACTTTTCCCCAGGATGTCTCCTTTATGTTCGTCACGCATGTGCATGTCAAAAAGATAAGATAAGACATGCTACACACGGGATGAAGGAAATGTTTTATATTCTATATGTGAGTGTGGAACAAAAAATATAACTGTGAATGTGCCATGCTGGTGCTGCTATACTGCAGTGAAATACACACCAAATACCAACACGTTGGGGATCAATCCAGGGCTTGACACTAACACTTGCCCGCTTGCCCGGGGCAAGTAAAAAAAAAAATGGTGGGGCAAGTGAAGACTGCTACCTGGTTGCCCGATCGGGCAAGTGTGCAACTTAGTGCACTATAACACAACACAAGATAAATTTGTCTTGAAGGCAGTCATTGCACTCTGCCTCTGTGTCTTTCCCTGCTTTCTAGATGTCCACAATTCCAGGCTGGATTTGGGAAACAAAACAGGCAAATTAACACATCAAAATGACCATTAATCTTCTACAATCTACAGTGTAGACCTGGGCTAATTAAGATGATGAATTTTAACTCTTGAGAGTGTAAAAATGAAACCAAATGGACCCGCAAGGGTCCATTTGGTTTCATTTTTACGTTCTCAAGAGTTACATCTGGTTAACCAACTTAACTGGGGGCCACCTGGAACCTTGGGGGCAAGTGACCATGACCTGAGGGCAAGTAGAACCTGACTTGCAGTTGCCCGATGGGCAAGTGCCTTGGAGACCTTAGTGTCAACCCCTGCAATCTACCTCAGTGGTTTTCAACCAGTGGTCCTGGTGGACCACCAGTGGTCCTTGAGAGGGTTCCAGGTGGTCCCCAGGCTAAATGAAGGACAGTTGGTCAGCCAGAGTAACTCTTTGAGAGCGTAAACAAGCGGGTCCATTTGGTTTCATGTTTCCTTTTACACTCGTTGTCTGCTTTCCCAATATTCTGATTGGTTGGTATGAACCAATCACCGAAGACTGCTGCTTTAAGCATAAACTAATTCAGACTGTCAGAGTGTCAGGTGAGGTCCCAGGCGTTTATCGTATTAATCACCATGACTGAGTTCATGTATCAGTATATATACTACTAACTAACTACAGCTGTGTCGCCACTAAACCAACAGCATTTCATCATTGAAAACAGAAAACTCTCTGAGTCAGTCCTTTAGCTTTATGCATGCTGCGTGTCTGTTGCAACTTCAACAACAACTGATGTTATTATTGATGCTTTACTTGACTAATAAAAGGCATGTAACGGAAAATGCACCTAAGCCCCCCTCCCGAATTGAGAAATGTTACAGGCCCTGATGTGATGTCCCTTGTTTATATGGATGCTTTTGTGCTAGTGTGGTTTGGGATAATTAGGTGTGTGTAGTGGTTAGTTGATATAATACTGTAACTGTGCCGTGATGTAATGGTGTTGTTGAACTGATACTGCACGATTTTCAATTGCCTTCCATTGGTGATATCTGGTGGTAAATCGTCTACTTATCTCCTGTGTCCAATGTTCCACCTTAGATTATTGTTAATATCGATTCTTACATCCAATTCCTACTTGTAGTAAATGCCCCAATTTCCTATGAAGGTGGTTGTTATCATATCTCTACTTTCATCTATATCCCATTTGGAACTTTGAACAGATCTGTCTTCTAATTCTATCACCTTTTCTGCAAAAACCTCATGTTTTCTACATATTAAGTGGTTCTCTAACCAATTATTTCATGTCACAGACCTCACACAATATATGAAATTGGTCCACGGCGTCCATCTGAAAAAGGTGTAGTTCCAGGACCTCTCAGACAAATGATTCCAAGCAATTTGTCCTGACACTCATTTTGACTTCCTGATAAGAGTTTCTAGTTTTTGACGCTACATTCTAGTAGCCTGGAACCACACATTTGCTGTTGGCAACATAAACATTCAACATAATTATGAATGATAACATTTCCCTGGAAAATGAGGTTGAAGTTGAAGTTGAATTTGAACTTCAACGTAATGCAGTTTGGTACCCAGGCTAACATTCTAGTTTCTGAACTCCATTCTAGTTCTTGATGCACATTTTATTTTCTGACACTAGATTCTAGTTTCTGACACTAGATTCTAGTTTCCTGACAGATTCTAGTGCTGACCACTAGATTCTAGTTTCTGATTTAGAGTCTAGTTTCTGACACTATATTCTAGTCTGACACTAGATTCTAGTTCCTGACACTAGATTCTAGTTTTAGACGCTAGATTGTAGTTTCTGACACTATATTCTAGTTTCAGGCGCTAGATTCTAGTTTCTGACACTACATTCTAGTTTCTGACACTGGATTCTAGTTACAGGCGCTAGATTCTAGTTTCTGACTGTAATTCTATTTTTCGGCGCTAGATTGTAGTTTCTGACACTATAATTCTAGTGTCAGAAATCAAAAAGGTTGAAAACCACTGAGCTATAGTAATACACTAAAAGGCACAAAAAGAGAACCACACATGTCTAAATGTCAAAACAGAAGCAACGGTTTGGGATGTGTTCCCAACATGAATACTGTGAGAACAGCAGCAGAGAGAGAGCTGGAGAAAGAACAGTGGCTGAGATTTGGTGCTGTGTGTGTGTGTGTGTGGTGTGTGTGTGTGTGTGTGTGTGTGTGTGTGTGTGTGTGTGTGTGGTGTTGTGTGTGTTGTGTGTGTGTGTGTGTGTGTGTGTGGTGTGTGTGTGTGGGCTATGCAATTCACTTAGAATGTACTGCATTGCAACAGATTATAGAAAGCAGAGAAACTCCCTGCCTCTGTCCTCTCTGCTTGGACTGCAGCAGACGCACAATAGAAGTCAGAACAAAAAATACGACATCAGTGTTTTGTTTTTCTCTCTTTCTCCTCAGCATTGCTCAGCATTTTCTATCCCATTTTCCCCCTTTTGTGTTTCACGCCACAGCGAAACCTCACAGATTATAATGGAATTCTCCGGAACAAGATTAAAGTTTATCTGGAGTGAAGGGATCCGCCAGGGAGATGGAGGTAGAGGTAGAGGAGAGTGAAAACACATTCACACCTTCGGGGCTTTGCAGTCCCGTTCTGTCGTTACAGAGCGTTTCCTCTGCCATACTGCACTTCCACAGCCTAGTCTATTAGCCCAGAAAAAAACAACACCCTGCCCCCCCCCCCCCCCCCACACACCACACACACACACACATCAGGAATATATATAGCCCATTATTTGACTGCAGCCTATCTTGATGCTTCGCCGTGTTGTACAAGAACATCAGAGCCATGTGTCACCGGATCAAATAGCGTGTGCAAATCACTGCTACTCCGTCCAGAGAGAGAGCAGGGGCGGATCTAGGCATGGGCTTGGGGGGGCAATGGCCCCCTAAATGCCCTGACTGCCACCCACATGATGGCATGCAAAACAACCCAAGATACAGTATTTCAATGTAAAGTGCTTATAATTAAAAATGATTTGAAACACTACTACAACTGCTACTAACTAACTACAGCTGTGTCACCACTAAACCAACAGCATTTCATCATTGAAAACAGAAAACTCTCTGAGTCAGACCTTTAGCTTTATGCATGCTGCGTGTCTGTTGCAACTTCAGCAACAACTGGTGCTATTATTGATGCTTTACTTGACTAATAAAAGTCCTGTAACCGAAAATCTTCGCGTCACAGACGATGAAGTCGCACCCATACCATTTTCCTCCTGCCCCCCCAATTGGGAAATCTTATATCCGACCCTGAGAGAGAGGGGGGGGAGAGAGAGGAGAGAGAGAGAGAGAGAGAGAGAGAGGAGAGAGAGAGAGAGAGAGGAGAGAGAGGAGAGAGAGAGAGAGAGACATAGAGAGGCCAGTGGGCTTATATTTACACGCCCCTGCATTTACATACAGATGAAAATGACTGGTAGCAGGTCTGTGGTGGCAGCTACTGTTATGCATACACACATAATAATGCCTTCTTTCTCATCGCTTTGTCAGAAAACAGAAAACTCAACAAAAACACCACCGCACATTTCCTGCAGGGCCAGATCTACTGTAGGCATGGGCATGGGTATGGGGGGCAATGCCCCCCTAAATGCCCTGAGTAGCTCCACCAAACATGATGGCATGCAAAACAACCCAGATTTCAAAGATATGTGTCGAGTCACCAGACGAGAGTTAGTGTCGAAGTGTCCTTGAGCAAGACACTGAACCCCTAACTGCTCCTGATGTGCTAGTAGGTATACCGTGCATGGTTTCCACTGCCATCAGTGTATGAATGTGTGTGTGAATGTGATGCACAAGCTATGTAAAGCACCTTGGATAAAGGCACTATGAATGCACCATTTAATACTGCTCCTAACTACTTACAGCTGTGTCACCACTAAACCAACAGCATTTCATCATTAAAAACAGAAAACTCTCTGAGTCAGACCTTTAGCTTTATGCATGATAGCTATCTCCCTCTCTCTCTCTCTCTCTGTCTCTCTCTCCCTCTCTCTCTCCCCCTCCCTCTCCCTCTCTCCCCCTCTCTCCCCCTCTCCTCTCTCTCTCTCTCTCTCTCTCTCTCACTCTCTCTCTCTCTCTCTCTCTCCCCTCTCCCTCTCTCTCATGACTCACATCATGTCTTGTGTTTCATGCAGACCTACTGCCTGCTGTCTGACAATAATGATGATCCTTCTAATGGAAAGTATCAGTCAGCTAACAATGGCAGCCTGCAGCACTCATGACTCACTTGTCCTTTAACAGCGTAGGACACCTGTGGGTGAGAAGTGGAACCACTAGAGCCCAAACCATGTGCTACCGATATATAAGCCTATATCAGTATCAGTGTTATTTAGCCAGTATATGGACTGATGTATCAACAACAGTAATAATGTTATTTAGCCAATGCCCAGATGTTTATATAAGCATCGTCACGTTCTGTGTTTGACTGACTTGGCAAATGAACGCTGAAAACACTAACTATCCCTCCAAAGTCCCATCAAACAGCCAGCACGTCTTAGACAGTTATTCATACAGAGCCTATATTGGCTAATATTTCATGTGTATATATATAATATATATATATATAATATATATATATAATATATATATATATATATATATATATATATTTATATATATATATAATATATATATATATATATATATAATATTATATATATATATATAATATATATTATATATAAATATATCTTGCTATAGATAGAGTAAAAGCAAGGTGTAATTATTATCTCACGAAAGTGAATGTTTTCAATGTCATATTCTATTGTTTGTTCTAAGTTTTTTAAATGTATTTTTTTTCGATAATTTATGGCCAGATGTAAGTTTCTGGCGTTATTAGGACTGCAGTCGATAATAAAAACGAATGCCCCCTCCCTTTGCTAAAATCCCCTAAAACTAAAGAAAGCAAAACATGTGAAACAATTAACCTTGGGGATATAGAGCTTTATAAATCTGAAGGCATTCTTGTTTGAATTCATTCATAGCAGCATCACCCATTCATTCAGTGTGTGTGTTGTGTGTGTGTGTGTGGTGTGTGTGTGTGTGTGTGTGCGTGGCGTGCGTGCGTGCGAGCGTGCTGCGTGCGTGCGTGCGTGCGTGCTGCGTGCGTGCGTGCGTGCGTGCGTGCGTGCGAGCGTGCATACACAGACAGTGGTGACCTAATTCTCTAGATCTGGTCCAGATGAGGTCGTGACCTGCTGTGCAGTAGGTCGTGACCTGATGATCTGCTGTATAAATTACAACCACTTCAACCATCATACTGTATATTCTAGTGCCTTAAGAGCTCTGCTTTAGTTCCACACAATACCACAATCTACAGGTTGTGAGCCTGTAGATCACTTATTATTTACTCCAAAATACCCACCCCCTCAACACAAGAATACAGCTAAAAGCAGTCCCAGCCTTCTCATAATGCCCCCTGCAACCCAGAAGTAATTTGTCACGTAGCTGTGACGGCAACTCAGGTTGTGACAAATCATGACAACAAACACAATATTATCATTCAGTATTTAGTAGGGAGTATTAGTATCTTGCGTTTTTCCTTCTTACAAATCATATGATTGTCCCAAAATTATTGTGTGTGTTGTCATTATTTGTCATGAGTCATGACCCGAGTTGTCTTTATCCATGTCGTAAATCGGCTTTATATTTAAATCATTTTGGAAAAGTCTGGAAAACGAGGAAAATAAATGAAAGTGAATTCATTTCTGGACTGGGGGGTGATGTCATAAAAAGGGTGTGACTGCTCAGCTCTATAGGGAAGCAATTAAATGGTTCTCAGAATCATTCTGTCAGTCAGTGGCACAAAGGTGTTACCAGTGTGTGTGTATTGCTGGGGACCCCTCCAGGGAGGTATTACCAGTGTGTGTGTATTGCTGGGGACCCCCAGGGAGGGGCTATAAGGCCAGGGGGGTCAGAGCTATATTCTCCAGAACATGACGTTTTTTGCCTGCCTGCGTCTTGGAAAAAAACGTCCATGCCATGTGTTTAATTCTCTCAGGGACG
>CM076969.1:4152300-4249800 GCA_039105355.1 Benthosema pterotum | reverse complement strand
AGTCAGGGACAATCACAGTACGTACCGTTTGGCTGCCGCGCCAACGCAGGAATCAGAGTCAAAGGAAATCTAGCCATTAATCTTTACTGAACATCACAACGTGTTCTCTCTGTGCAAGCTGTCTCACAACCAGCAGGACTTTGATTATACATCATAACACTGTGTGAACACGTGCAATACACGTGCACACACACACACATGCATACACACACACCAGGGGCGGATAAAACATGTCCCATTGGAGGGGGCAAGAGAACATGTTGGAGGGGCAAGAGAAAATGGTATGGGTGCGGCTTCATCGCCCGTGTCGCTTCGCGCCACGGGCGATGAAGCCGCACCCATACCAGGACTTTTATTAGGTAAGTAGGGGCGGCAGTGGCTCAGAGGTAGAGTTACCGGATGGTAACCACAAGGTTGCCGGTTCGATCCCGGGCTCCCGCAGAGTTAGTGTCGATGTGTCCCTGAGCAAGACACTTAACCCCTAATTGCTCCTGATGTGCTAGTAGGTACCTTGCATGGTTTCCACTGCCATCAGTGTATGAATGTGTGTGTGAATGGGTGAATGTGATGCACAATCTATGTAAAGCGCCTTGGATAAAGGCGCTAAATGCACCATTTACCATTTACCATTTACCAAGTAAAGCATCAATAATAACATCAGTTGTTGTTGAAGTTGCAACAGACACGCAGCATGCATAAAGCTAAAGGTCTGACTCAGAGAGTTTTCTGTTTTCAATGATGAAATGCTGTTGGTTTAGTGGTGACACAGCTGTAGTTAGTTAGTAGCAGTAGTAGTGTTTCACATCATTTTAAATATAAGCACTTTAATGTGAAATATCTTGGGTTGTTTTACATGGCATCGTGTTTGGTGGGGCAGACTGGGTATTTAGGGGGGGTATTTAGGGGGGCATTGCCCCCCCCCCCCCCCCCCCCCCCCCATGTCCATGCCTAGATCTGCCCCTGGCGCGCACGCACACACACACACACACACACACACACACACACACACACACACACACACACACACACACACACACACACACACACACACACACACACACACACACACACACACACACACACACACACACACACAGTACAGAGCATGTCCTGGCAGAGGTCCAGGAACAGAACAACTGTCCCTGCTTCATGGCTGTGTTTGATGGGATGGTTTTATCCTCAGAGTCCCTAAAGGCAGTCTGAGGACCTCAACAGATGGACCGTCCAATTAGAACATAGTCAGCGGGAACGCCGTGTGGTGTTCTAAGAGTTATTAGCATTACTTAGCATTAGCATTACTTAACATTAGACATACTTACGTAGCATTAGCAATACCAGCATTATTTGCTTAGCATTATTAGCATCAATTCGCATTATTAGCATTACTTAGCATTAGACTTACTTAGCATTATCAATACTTTGCATTACTAGCATTACCTACTTAGCATTATTAGCATCAATTGCCATCATTAGCATTACTTAGCATTATTAACAATACCCAGCATTAATTACCATTATTAGCCCTACTTAGCATTAGCAATACTTTAGCATTGCTAGCAATACTAGCATTACTTAGCCGTACTTACTTAGCATTAGCAATACTTAGCATACCAACATTACTTACTTAGCATTATTAGCATTACTTAGCATTATTTTCAGTATTAACAATACGTAGCATTAGCATTACGTATGCATTATTAGGATTAGTAACAATACTTGGAAATGGCAATACCTTGCATTGTTAACATTACTTAGCATCATTGGCAGTATATTAGTTATTGAAAAATATCAGACCTACAAGCTCATAGCGCGCCACGGCAGTGGCGCGCTATGAGCTTGTAGGTCTGATATTTTTGAAAATGGTGAAAATGTGGGCACAAATCTTTGGAATTATTTATCAGTTTAAAATGGGTTAGAAAATGGCCAAATGAACAAAAAGAATCCATCTATACCGTTCTCCCTCAGGAAAGACAAAGCTCTCAGTGCACCAGGTATAGAATAAAACAACCAACACCAGATGGATAGATACTCTATATACGCAGTTCAAAGGAAAGAGATGAGAGAAGAGGACAAAAGGGACTTGGAGAAAAGCTATTAGATTGGATTCCCATGCATAAACTAAAACAGCGCTAAAGCAGCAAAGTGACATGACATTGCGATGAAGCATCTCTCTATACTAGCACTTCACATCCAAGGGTAAATATCTCCTCCTTCTGCCATATGCTTCGTTTCTTCAAGGACACACTATACTATACTATACTAGTCCTTCAATGCAACAGCCTCACCATCAGCCAACACCAAATAAAGAGGAAAGATATTAACACATCGACTGCGGGCGCATCTTCGTCGTTTTCTCCCCATTGCCACGGCTCAAACCAGTGAAATCGGTAAAAAACCCTTATTTTGAAGCGCCAGATCGCCTAAACAGGAGGGGGGTGCCGTCATGCTTATTTCTGGTGTCTTGACTAACCTGTCCTCTGACGATCTGAGCAAAAAGTTCCGGGTCAAAAGTCAGGAAGTGACGTCTAGCCCTAGTTGATTTACCCGTGCGCAAACGATAACCAGCCCCGGAATCCGAGGAGAGGCTTTTGAATGCATTGGATTGAATGGGTGAAAATGGGACAAACAAAACAAGTTGTCACGGCAATTCTGTTCCAAATGCAAGTCAGCAACGGGATCTTTATCAGACGATGCGCTCGGACTAATAGTTGGATTAAAGCAGGGGTGCCCAACCTTTTTTGACCCAAGATCTACTTTTCAGCAGCCAACCCCTCCGGAATCTACCAGTCCAATATCAACATTTCAAACCACACGCATCGTTGCCGGCCTGCAGTAACTTCTAAGTTGCAGAACAGTCCATTACACGTTGAACAATACTGTTCACAGACAGACACGCAGACACGCACACACACACAAAAAATATCGCTCTTTTTTCATTTCCACCTCTTTTTTTTTCTTTCCTCCCCACATCTCCCAAGATCCACTCATGATCAGGCCAAGATCTACTGGTAGATCCCGATCTACTGGTTGGGCTCCCCTGCTATATAACATAGAACAGCACAGGGAGCTGTCTGTGGTGCTGAAGTGTTTCTATATAACATAGAACAGCACAGAGAGCTGTCTGTGGTGCTGAAGTGTTTCTATATAACATAGAACAGCACAGGGAGCTGTCTGTGGTGCTGACTTGTCATAAATAGGCCTACAACAGTACAACATAAGTACAACAGACATGGACAAACACTGCCATTGCATTTTCTTATCCACCGCCTTTTTTTTCTTTCCCCCCCACATCTCCCGAGATCTACTTGAGATCAGGCCGAGATCTACCGGTAGATCCCGATCTACTGGTTGGGCTCCCCTGGATCTATAAAGAATGAAATCTACATTTCGTCGTGTTACGAGCCGTTGTTGTGACCGGCGTGCGTAATTTCACGGGAAAACAACGACGACCGCGGGAACGGCAGTCCGTGAGTTGAGAGAATGTTGAGAAACAAGAGGAAAAAAAGAAAAGCACTTAAAAATAGCACCAATAACCACCTCCTCCCTCCTGGGGTGTTGGTATTGTAGTGTGATTAAAACCAGTAAAACCTTCATTCAGTTCCCAGTGTGTTAGAAACAGGAACATCTGTTGTGGACGCTGCTGTGTTCACATCAGATATGAACAGGGCTGGATGTAACATTTCCCAATTGGGCGGGCAGGTGAAAATGATATGGGTGCGGCTTCATCTGCCGTGGCGCGAAGCAACACGGGCGATGAAGCCGCAAGTATAAGCATCAATAATAACATCAGTTGTTGTTGAAGTTGCAAGAGACACGCAGCATGCATAAAGCTAAAGGTCTGACTCAGAGAGTTTTCTGTTTTCAATGATGAAATGCTGGGACTTTAACTGATTAATTGAGGTTAATTAATCACGGAAACAATAACGCGATTAACAAAATTAACTCATTCTAATCGCCACACAGACCCCAAAACTAAAGATTTCTTTTGCTTTTGTCCACAATTCCAGGCTGGATTTCAGAAACAATGTCACAGTCAAACATACAGACCATAAATGACCATTAATCTTCTACATTCTCTAGTTGCGTAGAATTGGACTAATTCAGATGATGAATATAACTCTTGAGAGTGTAAACATGAAACCAAATGGACCCGCAAGCGTCCATTTGGTTTCATGTTTACGCTCTCAAAGAGTGCGTAGTTGGTAGTTGGTTAACCAACTTTCGATCTAGTTAACCAAATTTTGATCTGGTCAACCAACTTGCAGTGTCGACACAGTTTTGATTTAGAAAAACTCTTACATGCTACACAAGCCTCTTTTAATTGACAAAAAATGCTTCTTGGGTCAAATATTGGTATGTGATTAATTGAGATTAATTAATTACAAAGCTTCAAATTAATTAGATCAAAAATTTTAATCGAGTCCCACCCCTAGTTTTCAATGATGAAATGCTGTTGGTTTAGTGGTGACACAGAAGTATTTCAAATCATTTTTTAAATATAAGCACTTTAATCTGAAATATCTTTGAAATTTTGTCTTGTTTCGCATGCCATCGTGTTTGGTGGGGCAGTCAGGGCATTTAGGGCAGGGGTTGGGGGGGGGGGGCTGAATGCTGCTGTCTTCACACCAAAGACCCGTGAGTCGGTCCGTGCTTTGAATCATTGTGTGTGTGTGTGTGTGCCTCCCACAATGCCAACGATGCTGTGGGGTATAAATAATGGGAGGTAGAACAGTATCAAATCGTAGCGGTCAGAGGTAAACCACCTAACTCTCATTTTTGCATACGTCAGTGCTATTGAAATTGAACAGCCTCTACGCTGCTGTGTTGTTTCACAAATATTAAAAGGATGCAAAGTAGTACAAAAAACATCTCCGTTGGAGCCTCAAACTCTCTGTAAATGTAATAGAAGCAACTTTAATGTGTACAAACATTGTGTTTGTAAACAGATGTCTTTAAAAACAGACTCTAACTCCACCTCACCTCCACTCTATTGGCTCATTATGAATCTGCTGCAGACCGCTGTGCTGTGATTGGCTAAAATGCTGCCTCACACCCCCCCCCCCTCCCTCCCCACAACTTAGCTCCGCCTGTCCTGAGCCCGACCATTGTTTTTGTTTTCATGATTTGTTGACAACTACAAAGTTCTGGACTGTTTCCAGGAAGAAACTAGAGTCTGTCTGCAGGGAAACAGCTGCAGCATCAAAGAAGCAACGTAGAGGGGGAAAATGCAAAAAAAAAAAATATATATATATATAGCTATATATATATATATATATATATATATATATATATATATATATATAGCTATATTTTGATTTTTAGCTATTATTTTTGCTTACCTTACCTTTAACCCATTCTGAATCTGAACCGTAAAATAATCCTCGTGCCTCATTTTCACCATTTTCAAAAATATCAGACCTACAAGCTCATAGCGCGCCACAGAGTGGCGCGCTATGAGCTTGTAGGTCTGGTATTTTTCAAGAACTAAAGTAATGCCAGTGATGCTAAGTAATGCTGATAATGCGAATAAAGCAACCAACAAGGCCAATCCCACCTCTCTGCTATGATACAAGAATCTGACAGTATCTATGCAGTCACAACAGCAACGTTGATCAGGCAGAATGACTGCTGTGTTTTAGTGTTTCATTCTACAAGGCCAAGGTCACCCCACCCTGCTGTCTGTGATGACGACGATGATGATGATGATGCCATGGGGGGAAAACGCTCTTGATTGATAGACGCGTGTGTCCTTTTTTAATTTAACCTTTATTTAACCCTTTTGTGTACTGAACGCGTTTTGGTGTTCAACGCATTACGTAACACTTTAGCTATTGAAAAATATCAGATCTACAAGCTTATTCATAGCTTGAAAAAATGTGAAAATGATGCACACATCTAAGAATATATTCTATTTGACACCTGGTTGTAGTTTCTGACACTGGATTCTAGTTTCCGACTAGTTTCTAGTTTCTGTTTCTGATGCTAGTTTCTGACAGATTCTAGTTTTTCTGAAAAATCTGTGTTCCTGTGTCAGTGATGCTCAACATATTTCATGCCAAGGACCACCAGAATTATCTATATTTGGCTGCGGAGGACCCCATCTGAAAACATGTTGTTCTAGGGATCCCCCAGAAGCAACGATTTTAGTTCAAAAATATTTTCTTCCGAAAGAATATATTCAATGATTTGCATCACATTTTCACAATTTTTCAAAAATATCAGAGCTACAAGCTCACAGCGCGCCACTCGGTGGCGCGCTGTGAGCTTGTAGGTCTGATATTTTTCAATAGTGTAACATAATGCTTTGAACACCAAAACGTGTTCAGGACACAAAGGGTTAACTAGTAAAAACAGACTGCGTCTCTGTCATCAGTGGGAACCGGCCAAGAGGCAGCAGGCATAAAACTATACGCTTCAAAACTACACCGTATAAATGTCACATTGTGGGAACGGCAAATAAACCATCCATAATGCATCTGTAATACACCTAACAAAAATAGGATGGCTGTGAAATACATGCAGCATTTCACCAAATGAAGTTCTAATCATTCTGTAGCAGGGCAGTAAATACAAAGAGATACAAAATGTATAACAAAATAATACACACAGTATCTATTCTCTAGCATTATCCTAGAAACAGCTGATTCTATCAAAAACCAAGTGACAATTCCCAGTTGATTGCTTAACTTTCATTTACTTATTCAGAATTTGAGCCACGGACCACCAGTTGAGGACATTTTAGCCCCACAGAACCCAAAACTAAAGATTTATTTTGCTTTTGTCCACAATTCCAGGCTGGATTTGGGAAACAAACAGTCAAACATACAGATCATAAATGACCATTAATCTTCTACATTCTCTAGTTGTGTAGACTTGGGATAATTCACATGGTGAATATTTTAACTCTTGAGAGCGTAAAAATGAAACCAAATGGACCTTTGTGGGTCCATTGTTTACGCTCTCGAAGAGTTACATCTGGTAAACTGACTGTGCATCATTTAGCCTGGGGACCATCTAGAACCCTCTCAAGGACAACTGGCGGTCCCCGGACCACTGATTGAAAACCCCTGGTCTATTGCATCTTCCAGCATGTTGTCCCCCCTATCCTTTGCCCTTCATAGCCCAGAGGGGGTTAAAATCACTATTTGGTTTTTCCGTGTCATTTTTTTATTATTTCTTATTTTCCAGTGAGGGTCTCTGCGTGACATGGAGTGAAATGATGGAGGGGAAAGTTAATGATGTCTCCGTGCACGCGTACAACGTGCACGCACCACTGAGCGCAGGACAGAGAGCAGGGACCGGCAGAAAGCATTAGAGAGGGGCAGGGGCTGAAATGGGGCACTTTGGGGCAAAAAGAGAGAAAAATAGCAGATCTACAAAGAGCTCGTGAAAGGAGCTTGTAGTTCAGCTATTCTCGGGGCGCAACTCAGACAGGCTCAGACGTAACATTTCCCAATTGGTTAGGGGGGCAGGCGAAAATGGTATGGGTGCGGCTTCATCGCCCGTGTCTCTTCGCGCCACGGCCGATGAAGTCGCACCCATACCATTTTCATTTAAATTCTTCCTCACAAGATTTATATATCTCATACAGAACTTGAATTAGGCAAGTAAAGCATCAATAATAACATCAGTTGTTGTTGAAGTTGCAACAGACACGCAGCATGCATAAAGCTAAAGGTCTGACTCAGAGAGTTTTCTGTTTTCAATGATGAAATGCTGTTTGTTTTAGTGGTGACACAGCTGTAGTTAGTAGCAGTAGTAGTGGTTCAAACCACTTTACGTTGTAAATATAAGCACTTTAGTGGAAATGTGGACAAATTGTGGACAAAAGCAAAATAAATCTTTAGTCTGTGGGGCTACACTGTTCTCAAATGGTTCTCCGTGGCTCAAATGCTGAATAAATGTTGGGCCCTGGTATCAAAAAGGTTGAAAACCACTGGTACAGCTCACAAAGGGGAAGGGTTGGATCACGACGCAGCAGTGAGTGGGTAGTTAATCTGCTATTTTGGCCGTGAGGACCCCAGGGGGTCCATGGCATGAGGTGGCAGCTGTTTGAAGAGCACATCAGGACCACCTACAGACCCTCAGATGAACCCCCCCCCCCCACCACCATGCTGTCTACCGGTTGGTTCATGGTGCTAAGACTCAATGCTGTAATCACAACACACAGGGGCGTAGCTAGCAATTCTGGGGCCCCCTGCAAAGCTTTTCCACATGGGCCCCCCTTTCACAGCGGCGCTGGGTGGAGGTGATCTTCGAAAAAGAGTCGTTAAAAGGGAATTTCACCCATTTTTAACATTTCTTCTGAGAGCGTGCAAATGCAACCAAATGAACCCTAACGGGTTCATTTGGTTCCATTTGTACGCTCTCAGAAAAAAAAAGAAGCGTCTAAAGAGATCCATTAACATGGTGAAAATACATCTTGATGATGTCAAGATGTTTCACCATCTTAGTGGTTTTCTTCAGGCCCTATATTTACAGCATCTGTATGCATAATAGCTCTGAAGACACGCAAGTGATATCACACTGTACATACACAGCTGTTTTACATGTGTGGGTTCTGCCCTTAGATATTAATTATTTCATTAATTAAGTTCAAGCCTTTTTCCCTGCATGTGTCGCACTGCATATGACATGACGTAGTTTACAATATCACAAAGTAGACCTACACCAAACCAAAAAGAGTGAGTGAGCGAGAGAGCGAGCGAAAGAGACAGACACTGTCAGACTGACAGATACTGTCAGACAGACACACAGACACTGTCAGACAGACTGTGTGAGAGAGAGAGAGACAGAGAGTCAGATGGAGACAGAGAGAGGGAGACAGATAGAAAGACAGAGAAACAGAGAGAGAGAGAATAACATCTCCTGCTGACAATGATATTAGAGTATGTGAGCGGTGCTAAGCGCTCACAATAATGGGTTGTGTGTGTGTGTGTGTGTGTGTGTGTGTGTGTGTGTGTGTGTGTGTGTGTGTGTGTGTGTGTGTGTGTGTGTGTGGTGTGTGTGTGTGTGTACTGCAGAGTTCTTTAGCTCTATAGTACATTTACAAAAAAAGAGAAGGAAAATACTCTCCAAGCCTGGGGGACCCCCCTACCCCCCCTACCCCCCCCCCCCCCCCACACACACACACCCTACCCCCCACACACCCCCACCCACCCCCCCACACCCCCCGGCCTCTAAACTCCTGCCTCCAGTGATTTACTTTCATCCCGCCAGAGTTTCTAAATGGATCCTAAAAGCATCCTATCCTCAACTTCTCTGTGTGTGTTTTTTTTTCTCCTCTAGCTTTTAGTTTTTCACCAAACGTAGCATCCATTATTGGAGGAGGAAGCTGACATGGACGTTTCCATGGAATAATAAACTACCCCAGGGCATGGGACCAACACAACAACTTTATACAAGAAAAAAAAAAACCCTTCCCAGTTCTATCCTCATGGGTTCCAGTTTGGATCTCATGCAGCGTTTTCTGTGATTCTCTCAATTCTCACTACTCAATCTAGAAGAAGCTCCTATATCTCGGGACATGTCTGCGGTGAAATAGGATGGTTCCTGGTAGTGTAGTCAGTGATGGGCAGTAACTTGTTACAAGTAGCTAAGCTACATAGCTTAACTACATTTTTCTGCAGCTTGTAGTGTAGCTTACTACATTAGTTCTGGGAATAGCTTGTAGTGAAGCTACACTACTTGCTTAGAGTAACAAGGAGTGTAGCTTACTACATTTTCCCACAAACATTTTCAAATATATTAGAAAACCTCTAATATACATCCCAAAACTTAGACATGCCACCACCCTAGGTTCAAACACACCTCTAGACTTTGTATTATTATGCTTTTTATTTAGAAAGTTTTACATTAGGTTGAGATATATATTTATATAATGTATACTGTAGCTCTGTAGTGTTGATGTAGCAAGCTATTTGTCATGTAGCTTGTAGTGTAGCTTGCTACAATTTTAGCTTGTAGTGAAGCTACAATACTTGTTTTGACAGTAACAAGTAGTGTAGCTTACTACATTTTCCCACCAACTTGCCCATCACTGAGTACTTGACCTTAGTGTACTGTAGGAAGAGAGTAGCGACGCGCTTTGATCTCGCGTCTCGCGTTGGATGGAGCTCTGCAGGTTCCAAACATAGTCCTACATAGTTAACCACTGCATCACAACACAGACCGTTTTATTATAATATACATTAACTAAAGTCAGTTATATAACAGATCATTATTCACTAGTAGTACAGGCATTATATGGGAAAAAAGGGGTCAACCTGCACCTAATTGCAAAAAAAAACAAACTCAGCTGATTTTGAATCTTTAATATGCCCAGAATAACATACAAAAAGTTGCCTGGAATTGTCTGGGGGGAAAGTTGTGAAAATAGCCTGTAAAGTAGGAGACTACAAAAAACGTTTTTTGTCCCTTTCTGCTAGATTTCACCATGCTAAACCATATAACAATTTGATTGAATGGTTTACCAAACATTTCTCAGTTGTTCCATATGTATTTCATGCTGTAGAATCCAGTTCTGCAATGTATATTTTTGTATTGTGCATAATTATTGAATTTATCAGCATATTCACACATGGGCGGAAATGACAGGACAAATCCTATAACAATTTGTTAAACAGGTTTATCATATTCTGCTCGGTTGATCAGTACGTATCTTTTCCTGTAGATTCAATTTCTGCAATGTACAGTAGATTTTTGTATTGTGCATAATTAATGACAATTAGTATATTTGACACATAGGCGGACTTAATTTGATATGTTGATGTGTATGTATAATTAGATTGTTTCAGTCCAGTAATAATGTCATTTGACCTTGGACTAATTGCAACTAGAAAAGCCTCAACTGATTTTGAATCTTTAACATACAAAAAGTTGCCTGGAATTGTCTGAGGGGAAAGTTTTGAAAATTGCCTGTCAGGTATGACCCTACCAAAAAAAAAAAAAACGTCTTTTTGGCCATTTTTGCTAGATTTCACCATGTCAAACCCTGTAACAATTTGATTAAATTGTTTACCCAACTTTTCTCCGTTGATTGTTATTTAGTCCTGTAGAATCCATTTCTGTAATGGCCATTTTTGTATTGTGTATAATTACAATTAATTAAGTACAATATATGTATATGTGTATAATTTGCATATTTGACATGGGTGGAAATAACAGGGAAAACCCTATAGCAATTTGACAGTTTTGATAGTTTGAGAAATTTGATTTACCAAACTTTTCTTAGGTAATCTCTGTGTATTTTTCCCTATAGAATGCAATTCTGCAATATATCTTGAGCATATATAATTTGATAATTAGCATAATTGTCACATGGGCAGAAACAATTCGATAATCTACTGTATATGGGTAATTTGATATTTGATTTGAGATCAACTGACAAGTGTTATTAAAAGTCATCTGTCTGATGCATTAGTACAAAATCACTGTCACTCTCTAATAAGGAAGAAGATGTCTGAAAAGGATGTAGGATTTTTTTTTTTCTGCTTTGCTTTTTCATCATGAACTCTTTGACCTCTTCCCGGCATCCATCATCATTTTCGTCTTCTCCCTTCATTTCCTGGGAGGTTTTCTGTTCAGGCTTGGTGGAAACTCTGTAGGTGAACCAAACTGGGACAAGACCGTTGACTGTTGTCTGTTGCCACTTGCAGGCATTGTCCTCTGGTGTACGATAATCAATATATATCTGACTACACTGTCTCCAGATGTTTAAATTCCTTCAGATTTTCTGATCAGTTCTGTCTTGTTTTCATCACTATGTACTGTAGAAAGGCTGACTTAGCCCCTTCTCCTTTGTGTCAACTTTTTTTTTATTATCTGTTACTATGAATATCACTATTTTGGTGTCATGCAAAATCAAACCTGACTATCTAGATAGCCCCCACATCTCTTCTAATGCAGTTTTTATTTTTGGAATCTGAATGGGTTTGAAGAAACTAACTCAATCTCCCCCTGCTCTTTTTAACCTCTACTCTAAGAACGTCAACAGTCTTTCCTGTCTCTGTTGATTCTAACAAGCCTTTCACAACATCTTCATCTATGGCTTGGCCAGTCTTTAAATGCCTTGCCACTTCTGATGCGAATTGATTCATGTTCATGGACATCTATCTGGTCAACTTGTTAATTTTCAGCACCTTGGATAGTTTCTTTTTGTTTTGAACTCATCAGTATCAGTAAGTTCTCTTCAATGAGCTCTTCTCTAAGCCCCACCTTTTGGGGCGGGGTTTGTTCACTGTCCAATGCCAATCCATATACTTTAGCAACTGTTGCCATCCAGGTCAGGCTTTCCTTTTCAAGCTCTCCTCTTCCAGCATGCCCATACGACACGGCCGGATTGGGGAGGGGCTTAGTAAAGAGCTAATTCTCTTTGGCCATGAGATTCTGCCTTGAGTGATGTACTGAATCCTCCTTGCATGAGACCACACCTGACTTTGACCTCTCTGTTCAGTCACCTCAATTATGAAGTCTCCATGAACTGAGTGGAATGAATCTCCAGAAAAATTCCACCAAGACCGTTTTTTTTTTTTTTTTTTTTTTTTTTTTTTTCCAGTTCTTTCCATCCTACAGGATTTGTTTGGTGCAAAGTTGCTAGTGTTACATTCAACACATAAAGGTTGTTCTGTCAGTAATTGTAATAAGCTTTGTTAAATCATCATTCAGATACCCAACCGTTGTTGTTCTGACCAGTGTTCAAAGCACACATTACAGCTATCACCCGTTCTTGTAGATTTATACTTCAGACATCACCCTGTGCCTATTCCTAATGTGATCCTGGGCTCTACACACCATCTGCCAACCTGCTTCCTTCAAAGCATACAGTAACTCCCTCGTTACTGTTAACTCCCTCCTTACTGGTGTACTCACTCCTTACTCTCCACTGATCCATACTACAGCTTCCTTGGTCCCTCCATTGGCTCCTGGCTGCTGTCTGCAGTACGAATATTGGATGCTGTCATTCAAAGCAACTACAATATGGAACTATATATCTTGTCTGATCGCACCCTACAAGCCCACCAGAGCACTCAGATTAGCCGATACAGAGCCGAATGCGAAACAGAACTGCAGATTCGCTCCCAATCTTCAGCCACAGTCTGAAAACGCTCCTTCAGACTTCATCTTAGCCCATATCACTTGCCCTAGCCTCGACCTATACTATGGAAAGGCTCAACTTAGTATCTTATTTTGCAGTTAGCAAACATACCGTATACCATTTTTGTAAACATGGGACCATAGTGTTAATATATGCATATATAATTTCTATTCTTACATTCCTAGCTTATATTTCATTCATGGTGACTATGTTGTATCATCTTGTATGTTTATGATGTAATGCCAGAAACAAACAATCAAATTACACATACACATCAACATATCAAATTAATTCCGCCTATGTGTCAAATATACTAATTGTCATTAATTATGCACAGTACTGTACATTGCAGAAATTGAATCTACAGGAAAATATACATAGTGAACAACCGAGCAAAGTTTGATAAAACTGCTTGACAAATTGTTATAGGATTTTTCCTGTCATTTCCACCCACGTGTGCATATGCTGATAAATTCAATAATTATGCACAATACAAAAATGTACATTGCAGAACTGGATTCTATAGGAAGAAATACATATGGAACAACTGAGAAATGTTTGGTAAACCATTCAATCAAATTGTTATATGGTTTAGCATGGTGAAATTTAGCAGAAATGGACAAAAAACGTTTTTTTTGTAGTCTCATACTTTAGAGGCTATTTTCACAACTTTCCCCCCAGACAATTCCAGGCAACTTTTTGTATGTTATTCTGGGCATATTAAAGATTCAAAATCAGTTGAGTTTGTTTTTTTTGCAATTAGGTGCAGGTCAAGTGATATTATTACTGGACTATAGAGTGACCAGAGGTCTGTTAATGTGTAAAATGTCCTAAAATGCCATAATATTGCAAAAAATAACTTCAAACGTGTGATCTGCTGTCAATGGAGCTGGATGGACAGAGTGGTTTGTTTGGAACTATAGAATCCCTCCTTACTAGGCGTGAGGCTGCGAGTGTAGCTACTCTGTCCTATTACAGTACTCTAGATCCCTGGCTTCTGATTGGTCTGTGGTGCAGACAGTTTGATGTTTCAAGTGCAGACAGTGCAGCTACCGCTGTTGTTTTAGCCAATGACGGCGCAGCAGTCTCTAGCAGATTCATAATAAGCCAATAGACTGGAGTTAGAATCAAAACTGTTTACAAACACTTTATTACAGATCCTTTTTTTTTCTTTACAGATTTTACACAAACACTAAAGTTCAATACCTTTAAGTAACATTTTTGACAGCACCACTGCTCATGGACCAGTGGTGGTCTCTGCGGGTCCATTAGGTTTCATCACCACCGTAGTGATATGATCCACTGCCTGCTCCTCTCAGTGTGAGGAGTCAACACATCGCACACTTAATCTCTCACGTCTGTTGGCGGCTCTGTGTGATGCTAGCATGCTGCGCACCGCGCCGCACCGCACCGCACAGCGCTAATCTGACTGTCAGAGAGATCACTATCCTGCCCTGGTCTCTCTCGCTCTCTGTCTCACCCCTTCTCTCTCAGGGGTGGATCTAGGCATGGGCATGGGAGGGGGGCAATGCAACGCCTAAATGCCCAGTCTGCCACCAAACATGATGGCATGCAAAACAACCCAAGATATTTCAAATTAAAGTGCTTATATTTAAAATGATGTGAAACACTACTACTGCTACTATCTAACTACAGCTGTGTCACCAATAAAACCAACAGCATTTCATCATTGAAAACAGAAAACTCTCTGAGTCAGACCTTTAGCTTTATGCATGCATCCTGTAACCAAAAATGGTATGGGTGCGACTTCATGTCGCTTCGCGCCACAGGCGTTGAAGACGCACCCATACCATTTTCTACCCCCCCCTCCCCCTTGGGAAATGTTACATCCGCCCCTGCTCTCTCTGTCTCTCTGTCTCTCTCTCTTTCTCTCCGTCTCTCTCTGTCTCTCTCTCAGTCTCAATCCTCCTAATCCTCCAGATCTTTCATGCTCCAGTCAGTCACCTGACCACATGCTCAAGGTCATAGTTCAAATACTACCCCCCCCCCCCTTAATGCCGTCTTTTACACCCCTGATTTTACACTCACTGTCATGGCTGAGGGAACATGGGGTGCTGGGGGGGCTGGAGCACCTGCTCCCCTCAAACACAGCACCCCCTCAGACAGGAGCTACAAGCACCCCCTCCACCAGGCACAGCACGCCCCAAAACAGCTGGATAAAAATAACATAAAATAAAAAATATATAATATCAATAATAATAAAACATGTCACTTTATTATAATGGAGACTAAAATAAAATATGCATTTTTGGTGGGGTGTTTATTTTTATATTCATCATTATCTCTGCTCGGCTGCTGACGCTGTTTCCGGCTATTTCCGGTTAACTTTCCTTTACGCACGGTGCGCGCCGTTTGAATCCACCGGTCAGCTGGGCCGAACAGTGAGTGTTGTGTTGTCAGTCAGCATGGCTCAGAAGCGGATAAGTGATTTCTTTGGTGGGCCCAAGCCCAAAACAAAAGTTGTTCGTCCCAGCAGCAGCAATGTACAGGAACGAGTGCTAACTTTGTTGAAAAGGATGATAATGTCGTGGAGTTGTCGGAGGGAGAGGAGCAGGAGGTTGCTGCTGTTCAGCAGGGATGAGGGAATTCATCGCCGTCACCCCGAGCGCAAGAGCACCTTTGGAGTATAACGTAGGCTAAAGCCTTTACTATTTAACTATAATATTTCTCACTAATATTTACGAATATGGGAAATATGCGAGAAATAATATAGTATTAACTAATTACTATGGCCGCCGTGCCAACTGAACTGCTGCCTGCTGCTGAAATTTAACGTGAGATATTATGTAGCTCTGGTCCAGAGCTCCACTGCTTCTGAGTCTGACTTGCAAGTCAGACTCAAAAGCAGTGGAGCTCTGGACCAGAGCTAAGATATTATGTATTGTGTTCTGTTCGATTCTGACGGGGAGGGCTGTGTGACGATGATGATGATGATGTGAACACACGGGTTGCCGAACCCAAGCGCGCTGCGCTGTCAACTTGTTGCTGTTGGGACTTATAAAAATATACCTCCTACTGGACCTCAGCTTCTCTGTTTAGCCTATAATTTATATTTTTTGCGCGCCTTGCTAAATCTCATGTGGACTAAATAGGCATATGCCCGTTTATGATGGGTTTGGAACTGTCAGTTGTTTGAGTTTGTGTTGCTGTTGAGCGTTTGTTGTGATTATATATCCTGCGTGAGGATTCTGCAGGCCTATTCATTCAGCCTCTATGTTCAAAACAAGTGATTTATGTAGGCCAGGCCTAATAAATATGCTATTTCACATTATAGGCAACTTGTTCATAACTTGTGTGTGGAGAGGGAAATTAAAGAGTACTTTAACACACAAAAATGCGCGTGCATGAAATGCGTGCACGCGCATTTTTGCGCACCCCCGCTTCCATGCTCAGCCCCTGCTACTGTAAAAATAGTTCCCGCGGCCATGCTCACTGCAGGGAATAGCCGCGACCTGCCAGCTCACAACGTGTCGCAACGCAACGTGTGAAATAACTTGTCATTTTACTTATTCTGGATCTCTTCTCCCACTTATAGTTGATTAAAGGGATTGTGATAAAAAAGTTACAATTGTCATTACTTTAGTCCTGATATCCATCCATATAATATCCATGGATATTGTCTGTGTCAATAGGATTTCTCAGCACTGTTTTGCTCATTTTCGTTGCAGCTCAAAGGGCTTCAAGACTCCCAGAGAAAACACAAAACACTAGACCACAGACAATCGTCCTGTACATTTAGAAACAAGACCTAGAGAGGTCAAAAGGCCATGTTTTTGTTTGGTCTGTTGTAATAGTACAACATAACATATTACATAGACTGTAGTTGTTACTGTACAATACTAACTGAGGGTTTGCAGACTGCTAGTGATATGCACTGTGCTCTGTATGAGTTCTGGGCAGCTGTTATTCCTCAGATGGATGAAGTTTTATAGAGATGCACAGTGACATCACCGCCCCGGTTCCGGAAGTCTTTTCCCCATTCATTTTTCTCATAGACTTTTCGAAAATAATTTATATCAGGACGATTACGCCGGGGCCAAAGCCTCATGACAACACACACAATATCGTCATATAATATACAGTTAGGAAGAAGTAGAAAACGGCATGATACAAGACTTTTTGTTTCGTTTTTCATCTCAGAAATTATTTTATTTGTCCCAAACGTTTGTGTGTGTCATCATGATTCGTCACGACTCGAGTTGGCTTTGTCCGCGGCGTAATCGTCTTGATATAAATTATTTTCGAAAAGTCTATGAGAAAAATGAATTGGGAACAGGGGCGGTGACGTCACTGCGCATCTCTATTTAGCAGACAGCAAAGTTTCACCCGTGGCCCCGGAGGCCCCGAGAGACACGTGTGTCCACCGTAGTGTCACACCAGAACTGACCGACTTGATTCACAAAATGACTTGACTTTTATACATTCAAAATAGCACGCCTATACGTGACAGTCGTGCAAACAGCATGATTGACAATAAACGTTCACTCACATGTCGCCAACAATGTTCTTTCAACTGATGCAAATCACACATTCTAGAAAGACTTTGATCACCTATGGCCTTTTGTTATGTCAACACCTTATTGTCTCGCCTCATCTACGTCCTGGCTGCGATCAGCTAGGGGTCCCCGCCAGAAAGCTCAAAGAGGCTTTCTCTAACTAGGTGACAAATAATAATTAGCACATACTGTAGAATGCCAATTGTATTGCAGTTATTACTTATAGAAATGTGTAGCTTTATGAATATTGATTATTACGAGACATCATCATGCTCAGGGCCCCCCCTAGCTCAGGGGCCCCTGGGCCTGGGCCCAACATGCCCGTTGGATAATCCTCCCCTGGCCTCATTCATGTGTGTATTTGTTTTCTGAGCATGCACACATCAGGTCCACAGATCTGCATTCACAGAATCCACTGAATGTTCAAACATCAGGTTTTTGCGGGGGGTTTAATTGAGGTCAGGAAACACAGGAGGAAATAAACGCACAGTGAATCAGCAGCAGTGTTGTGTCGCTAACTAACTCCTCATCCCCTGGTGTTTCTGTTTTATTGTCTTATTATTATTACTACGCTGAGTGAATTGTGTTTAGAGCGCAGCCAGGCTGTACCTCATTCATTGTGCTGCTATATTTAGTGGTAAATTAATTTCCCCACTGTGTGTGTGTGTGGGATCCTTCCATAATAATACTAGACTTCTGCTGCTGCTGCTGTGCTATTTATTACCGTAGGAGGGGGAGTAGCGTGTGTGTGTGTGTGTGTGTGTGGTGTGTGTGTGTGTGTGTGTGTGTGTGTGTGTGTGTGTGTGTGTGTGTGTGTGTGTGTGTGTGTGTGTGTGTGTGTGTGTGTGTGTCAGGTGCAGATGTAACATTTTGTATTTGGGGGGGCAAGAGAACATGTTGGAGGGGCAAGAGAAGATGGTATCATACCATTTTCGGTTACAGGACTTTTTATTAGTCAAGTAAAGCATCAATAATAACATCAGTTGTTGTTGAAGTTGCAACAGACACGCAGCATGCATAAAGCTAAAGGTCTGACTCAGAGAGTTTTCTGTTTTCAATGATGAAATGCTGTTGGTTTAGTGGTGACACAGCTGTAGTTAGTCAGTAGCAGTAGTAGTGTTTCACATCATTTTAAATATAAGCACTTTCATTTGAAATATCTTGGGTTGTTTTGCATGGCATCGTGTTTGGGGGGGCAGACTGGGTATTTAGGGGGGCATTGCCCCCCCATGCCCATGCCTAGATCCGCCCCTGGTGTGTGCGTGCGTGCGTGCGTGCGTGCGAGCGTATGTGTGTGTGTGTGTGTGTGTGTGTGTGTGTGTGCGCGCGCGCGCGCGTGTGTGTGTGTGTTCTCAGCATGTGTATGTGCTTCACAAACATTGTACGATCCTCGACAACAACAACAAGCCTCTCTCTCTCTCTCTCTTAGCTGCCAAATATATCACATCCAAAGTCATAATAAACCTGGCAGCAGCAGCAGCAGCAGCAGCACATCCACACAAAAAAAAAAAAAATAAATAAATAACCCACATTGGGCCGGTACACCTTTTGGTGTTAAAGTGGTAAATGGTGCATTTAGCGCCTTTATCCAAGGCGCTTTACATATAGCTTGTGCATCACATTCATCCATTCACACACACACATTCATACAATGATGGCAGTGGAAACCATGCAAGGTACCTACTAGCACATCAGGAGCAATTAGGGGTTCAGTGTCTTGCTCAAGGACACATCGACACCAACTCTGGGGGAGCCCGGGATCGAACCGGCAACCTTGTGGTTACCATCCGGCTCTAAGCGTTATTAGCATAATTAGCATTACTTAGCATTACATAGCATCATCAACATTACTTTAGTTATTGAAAAATATCAGACCTACAAGCTCATAGCGCGCCACGGCTGATATTTTTGAAAACGGTGAATGTGGCGCAAATCTTGGAATTATCTTTCGGTTCAGACTGGGATAAGACAGTGCTGGCAGATAAGTGTTTTCCACTGTGAATCGCTGGCACACAGGGACAAAAGGGACAACGCTCTGGCTAGCGGATCGGTCGATCAGAGAGGCACAACAAGACTGCTATCATTACTATTAGGCCTTTTATTGTTATGTCTGCGATGGCTGCTAGCCTGGCACACATCACGCGGTGATGGCATCAACAACAAGACAATTAAATAGTGCTTTGATTGACGTATTATTGGCTTTTTTTATACTGCCACTCTAGCCAGACATTGCTGTCTGGGCTTAACATGCCTGAAATAGATGTGTAGCACATGTCAACAACCGAGGCAATTAACTTTATCTTTACTGCCTTGTGATCTACCCTGTTTCTGCTACGATAGACTGCCTGCCGTTCACTGGCTCTTTAAAAAGCTTCCACTACTACCCCCTACCCTCTGAACCTATGATAAATAAAGAGGATAGTGCATGGGGGCGTGGCGCAGGCTGGTTCCGGAGGTTTGCACATGCTCAGTGTAAACAGAATCTGCTATAGAGCTGCGCAGTGACGTCACCACCCCTGTTCCGGAAGTCTTTTCCCAATTCATTTTTCTCATAGACTTTTTGAAAATAATTTATATCAAGACGATTACGCCGCGGACAAAGCCAACTCGAGTCGTGACGAATCATGATGACACACACAAACTTTTGGGACAATAAAATAATTTCTAAGATGAAAAACGAAACAAAAAGTCTTGTATCATGCCATTTTCTACTTCTTCCCAATTATATATTATATGACGATATTGTGTTTGTTGTCATGATTTGTCACAACCTGAGTTGGCTTTGGCCGCGGCATAATCGCCTTGATATAAATTATTTTCGAAAAGTCTATGAGAAAAATGAATGGGGAAAAGACTTCCGGAACAGGGGCGGTGACGTCACTGCGCAGCTCTATAGAGGAATGTACCAGCAGAGGCGCTAGATAGAAATCCCATAACTTGTGATGTAAATAATGAGATCCAGAGTAGTTGTGAATTAAACAGCATCACTCTTCCCTTTTCAAACGTTTTATATCATCCACAGCACTTGAATAAACAGTATCCATGTTTCTTTGTCATTTCACAAAAAATTGAACACATGTGGGCTACTGCAATCAAAGCAAGTATCAAGAATATGGAAAATCTACAAAAGAAAAATATACAAAACATTTCCATGTAGTAAATGTATTTGCCCTTGTCTTTCAGTCTGTTATAAACAGATTTTCCCTCCACACAGTAGTTAAATTGACATAATATTTAAAATAAAGACAGAAGCACCGTATTATTCTCTTTTTATTATTTCAGTTCAGGGTCAGTAACTCTAGCGCCTCTGCTGAAACATTCCATTATAGCAGTTCCTGTTTACACTGAGCATGTGCAAACCTCCGGAACCAGCCTGCGCCACGCCCCCGTGCTTTATCCTCTTTATTTTTTATCATAGCTCTGACCCAGGAAGTTGTTATGAAGCCATTTCCTGTTTGAGCCTTTGCTACAATGCACTAGCATCTGAATATAGGCTGCTCTCATGGCTGGACACCGCCAGAATGGATGTAGTGGAGAAACGCCACGCTGAAAAGAATGTTTTGAATGGGAGCAAATGGAGTGGACTAATACATGATGCATAGTATACACATAGCCTAGAACAAACAGCTTTGTACAAACCCATATGTAGAAAATAAAAAGCACAATAAACCCACGCGCCTATAGCGCACTCTACCGACAGAATCAGTGCTCCATATAGGGAGAACTGTCCGAAATCATTACTATTATAGTCCACTATTATAGTCCAAGTCTGGAGCCCCATAAGAGGAGCAGGTATTAGGGAACAACCCTATGAATTCCAATACAGCCTAGGCCTTTCTGAATGCTTATTTTGCTTTTGGATTTAGGCCTTTCTGAATGCTTACTTTGCTTGTAGCTTCACTCATTCAATAAATAAGTCATTTTGAAGATTATTCTGCCTTTTGGCTCTGCATGTAGGTTCACTCTCTCCTACAAACCGTAACAGCTCTGTTTTTGGCAGTGTACATACAGTATACGGTATATTTATCCCCTCCAGCTATGGGACCTTATCAGCCAGGAACACACACATCCCCAGCTATGGGACATTATCAGCCAGGAACACACACATCCCCAGCTATGGGACATTATCAGCCAGGAACACACACATCTCCAGCTATGGGACATTATCAGGCAGGAACACACACATCTCCAGCTATGGGACATTATCAGGCAGGAACACACACATCCCCAGCTATGGGACATTATCAGGCAGGAACACACACATCTCCAGGTATGGGACATTATCAGCCAGGAACACACACATCTCCAGCTATGGGACATTATCAGCCAGGAACACACACATCTCCAGCTATGGGACATTATCAGGCAGGAACACACACATCTCCAGCTATGGGACATTATCAGGAACACACATCCGTACTAACCTCCAATAACAGAGTTTTAGCTGGTTAATGTCCTCCTGACAGTGCAGTGCCGCTGTCCTCGCTGTCTCTGAGTTTTCATCATTGGAAGGAGGATGAAAGTCTGAAAAATAAGAGGGATATTCAGTCGTTATCACCTTTGTTTTATTTTTGGGGTGTGATAATACTCCCCACTATAGACTGCTCTGACCATATAAGGAGTTCCTCCTGTTTTCAGTAAACCCCTGGATTTAAAAAAAAAAAGAAAGAAAAAAAAGAAAAGAAAAAACAGCCTAGTTTCAGGTTGAGTGGAGACCTTCCTCCAATCAGGATCAAGTGGGGGTGGGTCTTGCTGCACATGTTGTTGGCCTGTTGCACCCCCCCCCCCACCACCACTGTAGAGCATGTGCATGTGCACATCTTGTTACTGGGTCAGCCCAGTTTTTTAGTTTGTTTTTCCCAAATCACTGAATGCTGCATTTAACCTTGATGGTTGTCAACAGAAGGCTGATTATAGGGAGATTGTTTTGACATGAAGTGGCATGGTCTTTATATTGTTTTTGCTAGTCACTGTGTCACATACATGCCATGTTTTATGAAACAAACACTTTGTAGATAGAAAGACCATACGTCAAAGTTTGTGTATAGCTACAATATTGTTAGTTTTTTTTCCCGGACTGGCCTCATGCTTCCTTCAATGCATGAGGAGTCCAAGCTGCCTTCTTTTCACCTGACCGGGGGGAGTTTCCCTGGTTGGACGTAGCGTTGTGGAAGGAACACGTTATTCCAACCAGTTCCTGTCCCCTCCAGTTTAGAGCTCAGGATTACTACAGTACATGCTTTTGTGAGGGTCTAGTAGTTTAATGGTGGTGAGTTTGATGTTGTTTAATAAAAGCAGCGGGGTTGTTTAATAAAAGCAGGGGCGGGTGTAACATTTCCCAATTGGGAGGGCAGGAGAGAATGGTATCCGGTGGCTTCATCGCCCATGACGCTTCACGCCACGGACGATGAAGTCGCACCCATACCATTTTCTGTTACAGCACTTTTATTAGGCAAGTAAAGCATCAATAATAACATCAGTTGTTGTTGAAGTTGCAACAGACACGCAGCATGCATAAAGCTAAAGGTCTGACTCAGAGAGTTTTCTGTTTTCAATGATGAAATGCTGTTGGTTTAGTGGTGACACAGCTGTAGTTAGTTAGTAGCAGTAGTAGTGTTTCAAATCATTTTAAATATAAGCACTTTAATTTGAAATATCCTGGGTTGTTTTGCATGCCATCGTGTTTGGTGGGGCAGACTGGGCATTTAGGGGGGAATTGCCCCCCCCATGCCCAATTGCCCATGTCTAGATCCGCTCCTGTCTAGAGTCCAGGATTACTGCATGTTTTTGTGAGTTATCTACCCTAGTACCCTAATATTGGTGAGTTTAATCTCTATGGGACATTTCAGCAGCATAATTACCAGTCAGTTAGCACCTCACTGGCAGAATGCATCAATAAGGTCAACAGATTTATTATAATGACAAAGTCAAAGGGAAGACAAATCCTATTCCGTCTATAACCGTGTCTGTCGTTTATTGATTTTTATTAAAGAGAAAGAGCCCTAGAGACACAGCACGTCAATATACAACAAAATAAATCAATCTTATTCTAATTATTAATGGTTGAACCCTTTACTCGAGCTGGAATATAAGGACACATTCCACTATCTGACAATCTATAAAATCCCTACCCTGACTTTGACAAGGCAGTATATTATGTATTATTTGTCTATTAGTAACCAAATGTCTATTTTAAACAATCCAAATGGTCCATTTGGTTTCATGTTTACACTCTCAAAGAGTTAAAATGTTCATCATCTGAATTATCGCAAGTCTACACAACTAGAGAATGTAGCAGATTAATGGTCATTTTGATCTGTATGTTGGACTGTTTGGTTTCCACAAATCCAGCCTGGAATCGTGGAAAATAAATCTTTTGTTTTGGGGTCTGTTGGGCTAAAATGGTCTCAAATGGTGGTCCTCTGTGGCTCAAATTATGAATAAATAGTGGGCCCTGGTATGAAAAAGGTTGAAAACCACTGATGTAGAATTATGTGCACGATGTCATTTGCATAATACAGATGTGACAAGACTTCATTTAATTGTCTGGGGTTTTGCAGTCGCACGCGCACACACGCACGCACGCACGTGCGCACACGCGCACACACGCACACACACACCAAAAGAAATGACTCTACATTCCAGTGCTATAAGTCAGAACACATGAACAGAACATGTTTCTCCTCATTGTAAATTCATAAAGATCAGAGTAGATCATGGAACACGCCATCTTAACCATAATTGCCTTGCAGGAGGACATGGCTTACAATCTGTAACGATGCTAGAGCAAAATTAAGTCTAATTAGCCCGTCACTAAGTCCCTCCCCAATCCGTCCTTGTCCAATAGACCTGTGCAGTGATGTCACCGCCCTTGTTCCAGAAGTGGATTCTCCATTCATTTTCCTCAGACTTTTCGTAAATGATTCATATAAAGACGATTACAACGCGGACAAAGCCAACTCGGGTCGTGGCGAATCATGATGACACACACAATCTTTTGGGACGATCAAATAATTTCTAAGATTAATTTCTAAAACGAAACAAAAAGTGTTTCATCCTGCCGTTTTCTACTTCTTGCTAATTAGATATTATATGATAATATTGTGTGTGTCATCATGAGTTGTCACGACCCGAGTTGAGAATGGGGAAAACACTTCCGGAACCGGGGCGGTGACGTCACTGCGCAGGTCTATATGTATTTTTTAGCAGAGAGGAGACATGACAAGAAAGCTTGACTTGCATAGCAACAGTTGCTAAGCTATTTGGATTGCTATTGGACAGTGGCTTTTGAGGAGGAGTAATATGAAATAATGTGCTTTACAAAGATCAGCATCTTGGTAGCACTATAAAAAGCAGATAGTGAAAAATATAGGTCAAAAGTTCATCCTGTCCCTCGAGGGGGAGATGTAACTCTTTTTTTACACTCTTGAGACTCTCAAGAGTCTCAACAGTTAAAATATTCATCATCTGAATTAGCTCAAGTCTACATGTAGAAGATTAATGGTCATTTTGATCTGTATGTTTGACTGGTTTGTTTCCCCAAATCCAGCCTAGAATTGTGGACAAAAGCAAAAAATAAATCTTTAGTTTTGGGGTCTGTGAGGCTAAAATGTCAATCAAACGGTTGTCCTCTGTGGCTCAAATGCCGAATAAATAGTGGGCCCTGGTGTCAAAAAGGTTACAGACCACTGCTTCATATGAAAAACCACCCTGCCATTCTTCCAGCCCACCCTAGTGGGGCTGTCTAAATCCGGCCCTGGTTGAGCATGCAGTGTTACATGCAGATTGGTGCTGTTATAAACAGGCCGTTGTGGAACATTTGGGGCAGAGGTTGATGGTTGGCGCCCGGGGGGGTTAGGTTCAAAGTTTGGCATCGACCGGTTTAACGGTGCCAGACGGAAGGACGGGCGGAGGGACAGAGGAACAGAAGGAGAGAATAACGGACACACTCAGTGTAAAACTTAATTTTCACTAGGCCTATTGCACAAACATGGAGTGTGTAAAGTGCAGTGCGGTGTGCTGCCTCCTTCAAACTAAAGAAAGCAGGAAATGCAAAACACCCATTTATTACTTTCTCTAATAACCTAAAACATGAACCTTGGTTGAAAAAAAAAGGGTTTGATATGGGTTTTAGGATATAAGGGTATATAATATATACTATTTTTGCAATCAGGTTGCAACTAGCTCCTTAACTAGTCACATCAGAATGCAGTTGACTAGTAAGACACCAGTCGTAAGCAGGTTGTGACCTGGTTGTTGGTCGCTGTAGGATCTCACCGTCTCTCTCTCTCTCCCATTTATACGATCCGTTTGATTTTAAATTGATGGTTTAGGCCCTTTAACAGCGCGGTCCCGTGTTCACCCAGGCAGAGCAGAGGTGATGTAACTCTCTGTGTCTCTGATAGCAAAACCCTTTTGTCTTCTAAGAAGTGCCACTGCTCTGAGTGCTCTCTCTCTCTTTCTTTTGTCCACTTGGCGATTAACCTAACGATGAATATGAAACGAGTTAATTACCATAATCGCTTGACTGCACGTCTTGATGATTTCATTTCATTATCACGTCCTCTGGCGTGTGGAATCCAGAGAGAGCTTCGCACTTCACACTCCGGTTCTAACCAGCCCTTATAAGTCTTTCATATGTGCTCCACATCCAACCTTATCTATAAATATTATACTAATGTTGTTACAGTTGGTATTTTTAGCCCCCCCCACGTGGCTCCGACTCAACATTAAACATGAGTTGAATGTCTTAGTTCTGGATAAGGACTAGGAGATATTGTAGACTCGGGATCGGTTGACGTTCCGTCTAATTGGCTGTTGCTGATCAAACAGGAGACTAAGATAAGAATTGTTATGAGAAGTTATGATGAGTTATTATGAGAAGTGTCATAAGATTAATTATTGCTGCGATTTTTACGTGCAACAATGTCATTCCTTTATATTATATTTAGAGGGTTCGTTTGGGAGACCAAACCATTTGTGCGTTGGAGGGTGCAGTGTGCGATGACGTCACCGAGTGCATTCAGTGTGCCTTATCTACCAACCAGCAGTTAAAACCAAACAACACCCCTTATACTGAAGAACGGTGAGAATCACTGCTAGAAATCCTATAGAAATCCTCTCTAAAGGGCGTTACAGATTGTGAGTCTGAAACGCCTGCATTATCGCAGTAATTCCATCGTGAAGTGAAGTTGCCGAATGCACGTAAAAAAACTAAACAAAAAAAAACGGATCACATCACGACGTATGACGAGCAAGCTAGTGGGAATGAGCCCTTCTCAAAACGCCACACATTGGGGTGGAGTTTGCTCACTGTCCAATGGCAATCCACAGCTTTCCTGGTCAATCTTAGAGCACTATAATGGAGAGTACTGACACGCTTTGATCTCGCAGCTCGCGCTTTGTGCCTGCACTGGAGCTCTGCTGTCAATGCAAGTGGATGTTAGTTAATGTTCGTTCCAAACATGCGCTGGTCAGCCAATAGCCGTCGTCATGCATTCTTTTCAGCCAATAGGTATCTCTGTTCAGCTGTAGCATTGGGAGTCAACGGGAGTGGCAGTAGTCTGTTTTATAGAACTCTAGTCAAGCTCTCCCTTTCTAAACGTGCCTATTGGACAAGGCCGGATTGAAGGAGGGACTTAGCAAAGGGCTTGTTATATGGCTTGATCTTCGGTAGAATCCACAGACCAAAAGGTGTTAGCATGCATGTAGCCTGGTCTAGCCCTCAATGATTTTGGCCTTGGGGGGCGGGGGTGTCGTGGGATCCACACGGCGGAAGTGCTGCGCTCTGATTTGATCTCACTAACGTGTCGTCATCCCCGGCCCCTCCCACGCCCGTCCACTGCTGTTCTACGTCACATCATTTAGAGCGACGCCCACCCCGGAAGGTTCACTCCCACTTGAAGGCCACTTTCCAACGTGCGTTAGTCCAGGCTTTCCGTTTTTGCGCAAGGCGAACGAAAATGAAAGCCTGGGTGTCGAGGCTAGCATGCATGCAACTCCACACCAGCGTTTGGACCAGGGGCAGTTGGCAGTCTCACAGACCAGTGGTGACCCTCTGATGTGTTTATGATTCTTAATGGATTCCAATTCTCCTCCAGATGATGTTGGCTACACTACATTATTATGCAGGTGTTTAACCCTCGTAAAACATCCGTTCACATAAAGTGTCTGCTTGTAAGGTAATTACAGGAAAAGCACCGCCAGTCAGTGGCGAAGAGTGATGATGATGAGGGGGAGAGAGGGGAGGAGAGGGGAGGGGAGGGGGAGGGCAGGACTGGAGTTGGTGTCTGGGTTTATGAGAGCAGTGACACAGAAGCACTGATTTTTTTTTATTTTTTTTCCCAGGAAATGTGAGATCCACGAGTGACCAGTGTTGCCAACTAAGTGCATTTGTCGCTATATTTAACCGCCTATTATAGTGACCCGTTACCCGGCTCTGTGATACCCAAGAACCGGCCCAAACGTAACCCGGATTTCACTTGTAAACGGAACCGGAGACGGAACCAACTCCAGGTCGGTTCGGACCCCGGGTATTTGCAGATCTCTGGCTTCCCCGAAGCACTCCATTTCCTAGTCAAAACTAATATTACAGATATGACATTATTCCTGTCCAAAACTGTAATTTAAGATATCCAATGATGTCTCGTGGGAATGCAGTTTTGACTTGGTCTGAGATATCTAAAGCACATATTACAGATAGTAGGTTGGTTTGATTAAACGTTAAAAGAGCTTGCCATACAGCACCCGGCACAATGGATGGACAATGGAGGTATACGTGAGGGCAGGGAGGGGACAGGGGAACTTTGCCCCACACCTCCTGGGCTCTGTGGGACTATGGTCGCAACTTGCGACCATATGCAAGCAGTCGCAAAAAACGGTCACAACCACATAGAAAAGTCGCCAGTCGCTAGTGGATCTCTCTGTCGCTCCTTTTCTCTCTGCATAGTGCAGTAATCATCTCTCAAGTGTCAGCAGGTGTAGACTCAACTAAACGACTGAAGAGGAGCAGAAAGAGAAAAGGATAAAGAAATGTCAAGCATGTTTCTGCATGGTAATAGAAGACAGGGTGGGGGGGGAGAGAGAGAGAGAGAGAGAGAGAGAGAGAGAGAGAGAGAGAGAGAGAGAGAGAGAGAGAGAGAGAGAGAGAGAGAGAGAGAGAGAGAGAGAGAGAGACAGAGAGAGAGAGAGAGAGAGACAGAGAGAGAGAGAGAGAGAGAGACAGAGAGAGAGAGAGGGAGAGACAGAGAGAGAGAGAGAGAGAGAGAGAGACAGAGAGAGACAGAGAGAGACAGAGAGAGACAGAGAGACAGAGAGACAGAGAGAGAGAGACAGAGAGAGAGAGAGAGAGAGAGAGAGAGAGAGAGAGAGAGAGAGAGAGAGAGAGAGAGAGAGAGAGAGAGGAGAGAGAGAGACAGAGAGACAGAGAGACACAGAGACAGAGAGACACAGAGAGAGAGAGAGACAGAGAGAGAGAGAGAGAGAGAGACAGAGAGAGACAGAGAGAGAGAGAGACAGAGAGAGAGAGAGAGAGAGAGAGAGAGAGAGAGAGAGAGAGAGAGAGAGAGAGAGAGAGAGAGAGAGAGAGAGAGGAAGAGAGAGAGAGACAGAGAGACAGAGAGAGAGACAGAGAGACAGAGAGAGAGGGAGAGAGAGGGAGAGAGAGACAGAGAGAGAGAGAGAGAGAGAGAGAGAGAGAGAGAGAGAGAGAGAGAGAGAAGAGAGAGAGAGAGAGAGAGAAAGAGACAGAGACAGAGACAGAGACAGAGAGAGAGAGAGAGAGAGAGACAGAGAGAGAGAGACAGAGAGAGAGAGACAGAGAGAGAGAGAGAGGAGAGTGAGAGGGAGAGAGAGAGAGGTGGAGGGGAAGCTTTTTATCATCCCTGCTTCTTAAGAAGATCTCCCAAATGAGAGAGGGGCCACGTGCTCCTGGCTCTAACGTCAAAGGCTCTGTGATAACTAGCTGACTAGTTGGGTGCAGGGCGCGGAGCGAGGCGCGGGGCGAGGCGAGGAGCGGGGGTTAATCTGGGATTAGGGTGGGTAGGGTTTGATGGGGAATACGAGGTGTTTGATATGTCAGTGGCAGAGAGGAATGAGGAGCATCCGTTGGTCATATAGATTATACAGTATGTACTGTATGTGTGGGGATTATTATAAAGGCTGGATTTGAACAGGAGGGGAGACATTTATTTCATTGGCATGTGGCTGTGCTGCAGTAGGAACCTGCTGTGGTGTCCTGCTGAGGGCATGAGGAATCACTGCTCAACTTCACAACTGGCTGAGGTTTACTGCCTTTTTATTTTACTTCACCTTCATTTAAAATGCATTAAAGAAGACAGAGAGAGAGAGAGAGAGAGAGAGAGAGAGAGAGAGAGAGAACTATATCTATTCTGTTGGCTTCTTTCTGTGATTGTGTGTATGTCATACATGTATGCAGTTTGGTCTCTGTCTCCAAGACACATTTCTCCTTAGGCCAGGGGTGTCAAACTCAGATACAGAGTGGGCCAAAATTTAAAACTGAACAAAGCCGCGGGCCAAGTTTGAACGAACTAACCTTTTAAAGGGGAATTCCACCCATTTTCGGAATTTTCCTGAGAGGACAAATGTGGTTCACATTTGGTTCCATTTGTACCCTCTCAGGAAAAATGGGTCTGAAAGAAAAATCATTAACATGGTGAAATACATCTTGGTGATGTCATCAGGTGTATTTCACCATGTTAATGATTTTTTCAGACCTCCATTTTTAGGAAATACAGAATTGGGGGAACTTGTTTTTATCATGTCCACACAACATCTCTAAGGTATATTAATGAGATATTAAAATGTTGAAAATGGGTGGTCTTCCCCTTTAATTTGATAATGTCTCAAGGGCCAAATGAGATTACACGGCGGGCCAAATTTGGCCCGCGGGCCAGAGTTTGACACCCATGCCTTAGGGAGATCAATAAAGACAAACTTGAACTGGACTGTTTATTCAGAAGTCCTATACTTACAGTATGTATTGTGGACACAGAACTGAGATCATTCAGAAGTCCTAATACATCCTTACGGAGACAGACGATCTCAAAGCCTTAGGCTGCAGTGAAGGTACACAGTGTACACAGTGTACAGATGGTACAGTAGGAGATGGTATTGACAGTGTAATGGGGGTGTTCTGTCCCTAGGAATAGCTTCTTTCTGAGTCACTGAAGACGTTACACAATCGGCCGAGAGGGTTGGCCTAACAACAAACTAGTTGTCTCCACCGTAAGGTGGTGACTATAATTCGTACCCTGTCCGTCAGCCCGTATGTCTAAGGCTAAAGCCTTAGAGCAGGGGAGCCCAACCAGTAGATCGGGATCTACCGGTAGATCTCAGCCTGATCTCAAGTAGATCTCGGGAGATGTGGGGGGGAAAGAAAAAAAAGGCGGTGGATAAGAAAATGCAATGGCAGTGTTTGTCCATGTCTGTTGTACTTATGTTGTACTGTTGTAGGCCTATTTATGACAAGTCTGTTGTACTTTATGCTTATATGGACATAAAGTAAAGTGGTAAAACAACATAGTGTTGTGTTGTTGTGAAGTTACTGCAGGCCGGCAACGATGCGTGTGGTTTGAAATGTTGATATTGGACTGGTAGATCCCGGAGGGGTTGGCTGCTGAAAAGTAGATCTTGGGTCAAAAAAGGTTGGGCACCCCTGTTCTATAGAAACACTTCAGCACCACAGACAGCTCCCTGTGCTGTTCTATGTTCTATAGAAACACTTCAGCACCACAGACAGCGCCCTGTGCTGTTCTATGTTCTATAGAAACACTTCAGCACCACAGACAGCTCCCTGTGCTGTTCTATGTTATATAGAAACACTTCAGCACCACAGACAGCTCCCTGTGCTGTTCTATGTTATATAGAAACACTTCAGCACCACAGACAGCTCCCTGTGCTGTAGAGTATACACTGAGTTGCGACAACTCCGTTCATTTCATGGGGCCAGTCCAATGGTGCCTATGGTGGCTCTTTTACATAGAGTTGTATGTAGAATGGGGACAACCCATATAACTCTATGGGACAACTAGAGCTTTTTCGGACCTCTCAATGCCTCAACAGCGCGACTCTTTTAGTGCGATTCTATTGGCTCTGGTCTAGTCTTGGTGTTGCCAGATTTCGAGTGAGAAACCCGCAAACACTTACAGATTAAACTTGCCCATTAGACATTATAGACAACGCTAGCACAGAGCCGCTTACAATAAGGCAGATTTGGCAATATCAGTTGTAGCACGTAAAGAAAAATCACCATGCTTCCACAGTGCCGTGAGGGATGTGACGCGTGAGCGTGTGAATGACGTCAAATGCGTTACTCTCACGGTCAATGCGTGAATGTTGACACAGTTCAGGCCTGAGACCGGACGTTGGAGACCTGTGCCCCCCGAACACAGGGCTTGTTCTGGTCTAGTTCTACGTTGTAGTAACCCTAACCCAAACAACCTTCTCTCCAGGCTGTGGGATGGTCCAATTAACTGCAGAAAGAAAAAAAAAAGTGTGCACAGTCGCGCATGATACAATTCTGCTTCCCTCTCTTTTATTCCAACCTAAATGACGACATGCTTCACCCGTCCAAGCTTAGTTCAAAAGAGAAAAGAGAAAGCCACGTTTTGGGGCCTCTGAAATCTGTAATCTTTCCTGTCTCATCTTCCTGTTGTGTTGTTCAGTCCACACCTCTCTCTCTCCCACAGTGTAAACCTAGTAGTGTTGTAGTCGAGACCACTTAAATCGAGAGCAAGACAAGACAGAGACAACCATGGACTTGATCGAGACGAGATCGAGACGAGACTAGCACCTAGAGGGGTCAAGACCAAGACGAGACCAAGACACCCACGGACTTGATCGAGACGAGATCGAGACGAGACTAGCACCTAGCAGGGTCGAGATCAAGACAAGACCAAGACCTAGAGGGGCCGAGAACAAGACAAGACCAAGACTGGTCAAGACCGAGGCCAAGACCTAGTCTTGTCATGCTCATTTTAATATAATAACGTTCTTAATGATTTTCAATCTTCTATTATTAGTAACACTGAATTTGATTGTTTTGCCCCCGTCCACCATTACATTTTTAAACAAAACTACTAATAATATAATAGGGCTGGGGCGATATGGTTGATAACAAGAATATAAAAAATCCCTAATCAGACACATCCCAGTGTCTGTCTTCTTTCTTTTCAATATTTACAGAAGAAAAAAGTATATTGCTATTTGTGCCCTCGCTCCGCACAATGAATATAACTTTTCCTTTGCATTGTCTTGTCTCGAGAGGTCTTGTTGGCGATCAAGACCCGAGACAATGGCTCCGAGGTCGAGACAAGACCAAGACAAAATTATACGAGAACAAGACGAGACCACAAGACAAATGAAGTGGAGAGCCGCAAGGTCGAGACAAGACCAAGACAAAACAAAGCGAGACAAAAACAAGACCGAGACAATGAAAATTTGTCTTGAGACTGGCCTTGAGACGAGACAATGTCTCGAGAACTACAACACTAAAACCTAGCATTAATAGCAGTGCCTATGGGATGTCCAAGTCCAACCCCCACCACCTCCTCTAATGATGTTGCTACAATTTACGATTTAGGCATAATTTAGCAGACGTTCTTAATCCAGAGCGATTTACATTAAGTAGTAGAAACATTGCAATGCATCATACAGATTACGATTACGATTTGGGCAGAATTTACAATACATTTTACAGTCTACAATGTAAGCACTAAAACATGGCATATAAGCCACTGCTATCTCAGTCTAATGAGGTGTGGTATGGGTTGGTATGTAAATACAAGTGCTATGGGCTGAGATGGAGTCTGAAGAGGTGTGTTTTCAGACTGCGGTGGAAGATAGGGAGTGAGTCTGTGGTTCTGATTGCAGTGGGAAGTTAATTCCATAGTTTAGATAGGGAGTGAGTCTGTGGTTCTGACTGCAGTGGGAAGTTCATTCCATAGTTTAGATAGGGAGTGAGTCTGTGGTTCTGACTGCAGTGGGAAGGTCATTCCATAGTTTAGATAGGGAGTGAGTCTGTGGTTCTGACTGCAGTGGGAAGGTCATTCCATAGTTTAGATAGGGAGTGAGTCTGTGGTTCTGACTGCAGTGGGAAGTTCATTCCATAGTTTAGATAGGGAGTGAGTCTGTGGTTCTGACTGCAGTGGGAAGTTCATTCCATAGTTTAGATAGGGAGTGAGTCTGTGGTTCTGACTGCAGTGGGAAGGTCATTCCATAGTTTAGATAGGGAGTGAGTCTGTGGTTCTGACTGCAGTGGGAAGGTCATTCCATAGTTTAGATAGGGAGTGAGTCTGTGGTTCTGACTGCAGTGGGAAGTTCATTCCATAGTTTAGATAGGGAGTGAGTCTGTGGTTCTGACTGCAGTGGGAAGGTCATTCCATAGTTTTGGAGCCAGGAGGGAGAAGGGCTTGGGGTGAGTGGAGCGCTGGCCAGGCGTTTTAGCGGTTTTAACGGTTCTGCCAGCTTCCCTGTCTCGGCTGAGTGCACAGGAGGGCTTGTAGGGTTTTATGAGTAGACTAGACTCATTCAGAACTAGTCTGAGCTAATCTGCATGCATACTGAGGCGGGTCACGACTCAGATTATTGCTCGCTTGGATTGGAACTCACTGACCTGTCCGTCATCCATGCATCAGCCCTGTCTTTTTTTAGGCTTTGTGCCTCTACCACTGGTCCTGGCCCTCTAGGCTAGTGGGTGTAGGGAGTAGGGACACAGATAGCTCTGTGTCTTCTGGCTCAACTCTTCGTCACAACAGTGAGCAGTGCAGAGACTGCAGCCTGCACCATTCTATTTCATTGGTTTTCAACCTTTTTCATACCAGAGCCAACTATTTATTCAGAATTTGAGCCACAGACCACCATATGATGACATTTTAGCCCCACAGACCCAAAATTAAAGAATTATTTTGCTTTTGCCAAGAATTCCAGGCTAGATTTTGGAAACAAAACAGTCAAACATACAGATCAAAATGACCATCAATCTTCTACATTCTCTAGTTGTGTAGACTTGGGCTAATTCACATGATGAATATTTTAACTCTGGAGAGTGTAAACATGAAACCAAATCGCTCTCAAAGAGTTACATCTGGTTAACCAACTTTCCATCATTTAGCCTGGGGACCACCTGGAACCCTCTCAAGGACCACTGGTGGTCCCCGGACCACTGGTTGAAAACCACTGGTGTAATCCCATCATTCACAAATAAATGTCCACCTCTAATATCACCAGGTTAGAAGCAGGGATGCATTCTACACCTCTAATATCACCAGATTAGAAGCAGGGATGCATTCTACACCTCTAATATCACCAGATTAGAACAGGGATGCATTCTACACCTCTAATATCACCAGATTAGAAGCAGGGATGCATTCTACACCTCTAATATCACCAGATTAGAACAGGGATGCATTCTACACCTCTAATATCACCAGATTAGAAGCAGGGATGCATTCTACACCTCTAATATCACCAGATTAGAAGCAGGGATGCATTCTACACCTCTAATATCACCAGATTAGAAGCAGGGATGCATTCTACACCTCTAATATCACCAGATTAGAACAGGGATGCATTCTACACCTCTAATATCACCAGATTAGAGGCAGGGATGCATTCTACACCTCTAATATCACCAGATTAGAAGCAGGGATGCATTCTACACCTCTAATATCACCAGATTAGAAGCAGGGATGCATTCTACACCTCTAATATCACCAGATTAGAAGCAGCGATGCATTCTACACCTCTAATATCACCAGATTAGAACAGGGATGCAGCATGGAAACACCAGCATTGATACTGTGCTTATAGAGCTGTGCAGTCCCACCGCCCTCGCAAGGAGAAAAAAAACGAAACAAAATATAGTTGTATCTTGACGTTTTTTTTCCTCTTGCTAATTAGATATTGCATGATAATATTGCGTTTGTTGTCATGATTTGTCACGACCCGAGTTAGCTTTGTCCGCTGCGTAATCGTATTTGTTTTAACCATTTTCGAAAAGTCTATGGCAGGGGTTTTTAACAGGTGGTCCGGGGACGACCAGTGGTCCTTGACAGGGTTCCAGGTGGTCCCCAGCTAAGTTGGTTAACCAAATGTAACTCTTGAGAGTGTAAAAATGAAACCAAATGGACCCTGGCGGGTCCATTTGGTTTCATTTTTACACTCTCAAGAGTTAAAATATCCACCATGCCAATTAGTCCAAATCTACACAACTACAACCCCAATTCCGTTGAAATTGGGACGTTGTGAAAAATGTCAATAAAAACAGAATGCATTGATTTGCAAATCGTTTTCAACCTATATTCAGTTGAATACACCACAAAGACAATATATTTAATGTTCAAACTGATAAACTTTATTGTTTTTGGAAATTATACAATCTTTTGTAAATTGATCCCTGCAACACGTACCAAAAAAGTTGGGACGGGGGCAACAAAAGACTGGGAAAGGTCATGAATGCACAAATAACGCCTGTTTGGAACATTCCACTGGTAAACAGGTTAATCTTAAACAGTTTAATATCGTGATTGGGTATAACAGGACCATCCCAGTCGTTCACAATCAAAGATGGGGCGAGCTTCACCACTTTGTGAATAATTCTGGGAGAAAATCATCCAACTGTTTAAAAACAATGTTTCTCAACATTCAATTGCAAGGAATTTGGTGATTTCATCATCTACAGTCCATAATATAATCAAAACATTCAAAGAATCTGAAGAACTTGCTATACTAAAGCGACAAGGCCGAAAACCAACACCGAATACTTGTGACCTTTGATCCCTCAGGTGGCTCTGCATTAAAAACTGACATCATTGTGTAAAGGATATTACTGTGTGGACTCAGGAACACTCAGAAAACCATTGTCAGTTTACATACACCTGTCGCTACACCTGCGAGTGCAAGTCAAAACTCTACCATGCAAAGCAAAGAAAGGTTGGTTTGAAAAACAACCAGAAAAACAACCAGAAATGCCTTCTCTGGGTACAATATCATTTGAAATGGTTAGACACAAAGTGGAAAAGTGTGCTGTGGTCTGATGAGTCCACATTTCTAATGATAGTGGACCCAGAGAAGGCATTTCTGGTTGTTTTTCTGGTTGTTTTTCAAACCAACCTTTCTTTGCTTTGCATGGTAGAGTTTTGACTTGCACTCGCAGGTGTAGCGACAGGTGTATGTAAACTGACAATGGTTTTCTGAGTGTTCCTGAGTCCACACAGTAATATCCTTTACACAATGATGTCAGTTTTTAATGCAGAGCCACCTGAGGGATCAAAGGTCACAAGTATTCGGTGTTGGTTTTCGGCCTTGTCGCTTTAGTATAGCAAGTTCTTCAGATTCTTTGAATGTTTTGATTATATTATGGACTGTAGATGATGAAATCACCAAATTCCTTGCAATTGAATGTTGAGAAACATTGTTTTTAAACAGTTGGATGATTTTCCCCCAGCATTATTCACAAAGTGGTGAACCTCGCCCCATCTTTGATTGTGAACGACTGGGATGGTCCTGTTATACCCTATCACGATATTAAACTGTTTAAGATTAACCTGTTTACCTGTGGAATATTCTAAACAGGCGTTATTTGTGCATTCATGACCTTTCCCAGTCTTTTGTTGCCCCTGTCCCAACTTTTTTGGTACGTGTTGCAGGGATCAATTTACAAAAGATTGTATAATTTCAAAAAACAATAAGGTTTATCAGTTTGAACATTAAATATATTGTCTTTGTGGTGTATTCAACTGAATATAGGTTGAAAACGATTTGCAAATCAATGCATTCTGTTTTTATTGACATTTTTCACAACGTCCCAATTTCAACGGAATTGGGGTTGTAGAAGATTAATGGTCACGGGCAGCAGCAAAATAAATCTTTGGTTTTGGGGTCTGTGGGTCTAAAAATTAGTTTGCTCACATGGTGGTCCGTGGCTCAAATGCTGAATAAATGGTGGGCCCCGGGATGAAACAGGTTGAAAACCACTGGTCTATGGGGAAAAGCAACGAGGATTACATTTCTGGAACACGAGCGACATCATAAAAGGGGCGGGACTACACAGCTCTGTTAGGGAATGTGTCTGGCATCACGTCTCATATGGAGCACCCAAGTCTGAGATCAATATTGGCTGAGTAGGGTACTAAATATACGCGTTTGTGTACTTTTTATTTAAAATTATTTAGAATTGCCGTAGGGCGATCTTAGTCTGACTCATAAGAACTGTGTTTGAAAAATAAAAACAAATCATTCAAACTGCTGTTTCACTCGAGAAAAATCAGAACGGCCATGATGGAGGAGCAGGGCGGATGTAACATTTCCCAATTGGGGGCGGGAGTCCGGCAGGAGAAAATGGTATGGGTGCGGCTTCATCGCCCGTGGCGCGAAGCGACATGGGCGATGAAGCCGCTCCCATAACATTTTCAGTTACAGGACTTTAGTCAAGTAAAGCATCAATAATAACATCAGTTGTTGTTGAAGTTGCAACAGACACGCAGCATGCATAAAGCTAAAGGTCTGACTCAGAGAGTTTTCTGTTTTCAATGATGAAATGCTGTTGGTTTAGTGGTGACACAGCTGTAGTAGCAGAGGAGGGGATGGAGGAGTCTGATCCGAGTCTCATATGGTGCTGTTTTTGGCTGTTTTTTTAATTGGTGTTTTATGGAAATATTAGTCGATGTAGTTGAATTCTTTTAGACTGAGGGCTGCCAAAGCAACAACAAACAGCAGAATTCTTATTAGACAACATATATTTAGCTGGAGATGTGCACGTGCACACACACACACGCGCACACGCACGCGCGCACACACACACACACACACACACACACACACACACACACACACACACACACACACACACACACACAGGGGTCCATTGCACCAGCTTGCGTATCCGGCCTTCAATCTGACTTTGCCATGCATATTGCCGCAGGCAGATTGGGTCTGCTGTCAGTCAGAAGCGTTGCAGACCCCCAACCTATCCTCCCAACCCCGGGAAATAACCCAACCTATCCTCCCAACCCCGGGAAATAACCCAACCTATCCTCCCAACCCCGGGAAATAACCCAACCTATCCTCCCAACCCCGGGAAATAACTCCCCTTGGACCTTTCAAATGTTTAGTAGTGTTGTAGCCCAGTGGTTTTCAACCTCTTTGACACCAGGGACCACCATTTATTCAGCATTTGAGCCACGGACCGCCACTTGATGACGTTTTAGCCCCAAACACCTAAAACTAAAGAATTATTTTGGTTTTGTTCACAATTCCAGGCTGGATTTTTACAAACAAAACAGTGTCAGACTTCTTAAATTGTGCTTCAGATGATGGATTTTTGAACTCTTGAGAGTGTGAAAATGAAACCAAATGGACCCGCAAGGGTCCATTTGGTTTCATTTTCACACTCTCAAGAGTTACACCTGGGTAACCAGCTTTCCATCATTTAGGCTGGGGACCACCTGGAACCCTCTCAGTCTCAAGGACCACTGGTGGTCCCCGGACCACCTGTTGAAAACCCCTGTTGTAGCGCATAAAATGTGGGCCCTAAAAAAAAAAATCCAAATGTTTGTTGAATTAGATCAGCAACTCTGTGCAAACCTGCGCGTTGCACACAAGTAGGCCATTGCCTATGAGCGGAGCAGGGTGATACTCATGACATTAGCTTTGAAGGTCTCTTACTTATGGCTCCATTACGTCATCTCCTAAACCGGCCAATCAGAATAGCCCGAGGGGCGGTGACCATGTACCGCCGCACAGCGATCGCTTAACTCCAGTCACGCAAGTAACAATTATGTAAGGGATAACAGCCGACGAGCTGGTGATTTGTTTCCTATTAACTGACCGAGGTGCAGCCGAGGCCAGTGGTTTTCAACCAGTGGCCAGGGACCACCAGTGGTCCTTGAGAGGGTGACGGCAACGGCATGTAAACAACCAAATATGTAGCTAACCAAATGGACCCGCTAACGGCATGTAAACAACCAAATACGTAGCTAACCAAATGGACCCGCTAACGGTGTGCTGGAGCTAAATGCGGAAGTGCACCGCAGATTGATATGAACACAGCTGTTTGCACTTTGGGGACCTTGATTATGCAGCGGTCCAATATAGCGCGGAGCGGTGAATTATAGTGTAATATGTCACCGCTCACATGACCAGAACGCTGGCTTCTGATTGGAGCATTCATTCAAGCCATGTAATGAAAAAGTATACTACTGCTGTAAGCCTAAGTACAATGTCTAGTTTAAGATTCACTGCTAAATGTCTCGGTGCTCTATACGTAAGCTTGATATGTTGCTAACAAGCTCTTGGCGTTGTGTTAACGATGTGGACCAGAGCTACGCTGTAGACCAGGGGTTTTCAACAGGTGGTTCGGGGACCACCAGTGGTCCTTGAGAGGGTTCCAGGTGGTCCCCAGCTAAGTTGTTTAACCAGATGTAACTCTTGAGAGCGTGAAAATGAAACCAAATGGACCCTTGCGGGTCCATCAAGCGAATTGGTTTCATTTTCACGCTCTCAAGAGTTAAAATATCCATCATGCGAATTAGTCCAAATCTACACAACTAGAATATTAATGGTCATGTACAGAAGCAATGCTGGCTCAAATGCTGAATAAATGGTGGGCCCTGGGATGAAAAAGGTTGAAAACCACTGCTGTAGACTAGCGTCACCATGGAAACCAGAGACGCCAGTGGAAGAGGTGGATCCCGTCGGCGTCGCCTGCTTTCTGAACTATGTCGGGCTTCTGGCGCAACTGCGACGGACCACGACTTGGTGCCATTACGAAGTTGTGCTTCACCATGTTAATCATTTCTCTTTTAGGGCCTTTTTTCCTGAGAGTGTACAGAACCAAATGGACCCATTTGTTCACTCTCAGAAAAAAACAAGTTGAAAATAGTGGAATACCCCTTTAACATTTGGCCCAAAAACAAGCGACTTAATCATTTCCATTACCATGTCACAAAAAACATGCAAATACTCCGACTCCTTCAAAAGCGCTCCTAAAAGGGCTCTTACGGACAGCCACGATTTCGAGACCCGGCCTCCCTGTGTATTTCTCTTTTCCCTTTTACCCAGGGCGGATTGGCACATATTTCCCCACCAGGACAATTTTGCCTTTGCCAGGCCACCCTGGGGGGGGGAGCTGGTGAACCAGATGTAACTCTTTGAGAGCGTAAAAATGAAACCAAATGGACCCTTGCGGGTCCATTTGGTTTCATTTTTACACCCTCAAGAGTTAAAATATTCATCATGTGAATTAGCCCAACTTAGTCTACACAACTAGAGAATGTAGAAGATTAATGGTCATTTTGATCTGTGTGTTCCAGGCGAGCATCTAGCACATTCTAGTGCATTTTGGAAGTGCCACTAGTGCATTTTGGATCTTGTCCAGGCCACTAGGTGGCGCAGGCCACCGGGAAAACTCCCTGTACTCCAGATGGCCAATCCGCCCCTGCTTTTACCTCCACTATGATCTGCTGCTTCTGACTTTATGGAAGTGAATATTTGTGTCTCTAAATGTTTGATGAAATGAACAGAGAGGCTGCCAGTGTATTCTTAACCGGTTTGTTCAACTCCCTTCACTGTTGTCAGTCTTCTATTATTGAGTTGTACTTGAATTGTACTGTAAATCTAAAAGCTGTTGGTAAAAAAAATCAAATCACTAAATCAATCAGATATTCTACACTACGGCAGTGGTTTTCGAGCGGTTTAGCTCTCTTATTAGGGCAGATTGTGCACTTTTTGAGAAAAGCGTGAAAATTGGTACACGCATAGCCAAAGACATTTAAAAAATATTTGGATGTGGAGGTATCTTGAATTCCAAGATGGCGGCCCCAAAATCCAAGATGTCTGCCCAGAAATGTGTTTTTTCCTTCATAACTTGAAATGCATTGATTTTACGCCCCATAAATGTATTGAACGTTAATACAAAGTTGGCCATTACGGACGATTTGGTACCAAGTACGTGTCTGTATCTCCTACGGTTCTTGAGATACAGCATATAGGTACTTTCACAGATTGAGGAGAGCAAGACATTTGTAACATTGATTCTTAAGTCAATCAAATGGTCATACAGACATGAAATTGGTACACACACTCTGCAAACCCCACTATTTCTAAAAGTACTGCATGCCCTGCAAAATTCCAAGATGGCAGCCCCCAAAATCCAAGATGTCTGTCCAAAAATGTGGTTTTTCCTTCATAACTCGAAATACAAAGATCTTAAGCCCCATAGATGTATTGAACGTTAATATAAAGTTGGGCATTACGGACATTTTGATACCAAGTACATGTCTCTATGTACTACGGTTCTTGAGTTACAACATATCCGTATTCATGAGGCACCAAAAGTGTAACATTTTGGCACATTTCACTATTTAACTCAAAGATCCCTTAATCACTTTCAGGAATCATTTTCAGGAAATGGACCTACATGTATCTGCTATCATAAATCACTTCAAGTTTCTCAATTGATGAAACGGGCCAGGAGTTATTAAACCGATCGTAAAGGGCTGTTTCAGTGCTAAATTTGCTGCGTATAGTTAGCGAACATAAGCCACCCAGAAATGTCTGTCTGTGCATCTGCCCTTCACAATAAGTGTATATCTGAAGCGGACGCACCAAGTGCAGCATGTGTCCTAGTATAATGGTATAATATGCTAATAGGCGTAATAGTGTAATATATGCAATAGTGTAATAGGGCTAATAGTGTAATATATGCAATAGCGGTATACTGTAATAGGGTAATATATGTAATAGTGTCATAGTGTAACATGTGTAATAGTGCATTAGGGTAATATGTGTAATAGTGTAATAGGACAATATGTGTAATAGTGTCATAGTGTAACATGTGTAATAGTGTAATAGGGTAATAGTGTCATAGTGTAACATGTGTAATAGTGTAATAGGGTAATATATGTAATAGTGTCATAGTGTAACATGTGTAATAGTGTAATAGGATAATATGTGTAATAGTGTAATAGGCTAATATGTGTAATAGTGTCATAGTGTAATATGTGTAATAGTGTAATAGGATAATATGTGTAATAGTGTCATAGGGTAATATGTGTAATAGTGTCATAGTGTAACACGTGTAATAGTGTAATAGGGCACTATGTGTAATAGTGTCATGGCGTAACATGTGTAATAGTGTAATAGGGTAATATGTGTAATAGTGTCTTAATGTAACATGTGTAATAGTGTAATAGGGTAATATATGTAATAGTACCATAGTGTAACATGTGTAAGAGCGTAATAGGGTAATATGTGTAATAGTGTCATAGTGCAACATGTGTAATAGGGCAATATGTGTAATAGTGTCATAGTGTAACATGTGTAATAGGGTAATGGGTTAATATGTGTAATAGTGTAATATATGTGCATTAAGGTAAGAGTGTGGCATACAAAATAGCTGTATAGTGTAATTGCCCTATTACACTATTGCACATATATTATACTATTACACATATTAACCCATTACCCTATTACACATGTTACACTATGACACTATTACACATATTACCCTATTACGCTATTACACATGTTACACTATGACACTATTTCACATATTACCCTATTACACATGTTACACTATGACACTATTACACATATTATCCTATTACACCCTATTACACTATTACACATGTTGCACTATGACACTATTACACATGTTACACTATGACACTATTACACATGTTACACTATGACACTATTACACATGTTACCCTATGACACTATTACAAATATTACGCTATGACACTAGTACACATATTACCCTATTATACTATTACACATGTTACACCATGAAACTATTACACATGTTACATTATGACACTATTACACATGTTAACCTATTACACATGTTACACTATGACACTATTACAATATTACCCTATTACACATCTTACTCTATGACACTATTACACACATTACCCTATTACACTATTACACATGTTACACTATGACACTATTACATGTATTACCATATTACAGTATACCTCTATTGCATATATTACACTATTAACCCTATTACACTATTGCATATATCACACTATTACGCCTATTAGCATACTATCCCATTATACTAGACACATGCTACACTTGCGTCCGCTTCACATATACCCTTATTGTGAAGGGCAGATGCACAGACAGACATTTCTGGGTGGCTTATGTTCGCTAACTATACGCAGCAAATGTAGCACTGAAACAGCCCTTTACGATCGGTTTAATAACTCCCTACCCGTTTCATCAATTGAGAAACTTGAAGTGGTTTATGATAGCAGATACATGTAGGTCCATTTCCTGAAAATGATTCCTGAAAGTGATTAAGGGATCTTTGAGTTAAATAGTGAAATGTGCCAAAATGTTACACTTTTGGTGCCTCATGAATACGGATATGTTGTAACTCAAGAACCGTAGTACATAGAGACATGTACTTGGTATCAAAATGTCCGTAATGCCCAACTTTATATTAACGTTCAATACATCTATGGGGCTTAAGATCTTCGTATTTCGAGTTATGAAGGAAAAACCACATTTTTGGACAGACATCTTGGATTTTGGGGGCTGCCATCTTGGAATTTTGCAGGGCATGCAGTACTTTTAGAAATAGTGGGGTTTGCAGAGTGTGTGTACCAATTTTCATGTCTGTATGACCATTTGATTGACTTAAGAATCAATGTTACAAATGTCTTGCTCTCTTCAATCTGTGAAAGTACCTATATGCTGTATCTCAAGAACCGTAGGAGATACAGACACGTACTTGGTACCAAATCGTCCGTAATGGCCAACTTTGTATTAATGTTCAATACATCTATGGGGTGTAAAATCAATGCATTTCAAGTTATGAAGGAAAAACCACATTTCTGGGCAGACATCTTGGATTTTGGGGCCGCCATCTTGGAATTCAAGATACCTCCACATCCAAATATTCTTTAAATGTCTTTGGCTATGCGTGTACCAATTTTCACGCTTTTCTCAAAAAGTGCAGAATGGTTTTGCTAACCCGCTCCACTACGGCAGTGGTTTTCAACCTTTTTTACACCAGGACCCACTATTTATTCAGAATTTCAGCCACGGAGGACCATCATATGATGACATTTTAGCCCCACAGACCCCAAAGATTTATTTTCGTTTTTGTCCACATTTTCAGGCTGGATTTGGGAAACAAATCAAATCAAAATGACCTAATTAATCTTCTACATTCTCTAGTTGTGTAGACTTGGGCTAATTCACATGATGAATATTGTAACTCTTGAGAGCAAAAACATGAAACCAAATGGACATGCAATTGGTGGGCATCCATTTGGTTACATGTTTACACTCTCAAAGAGTTACATCTGGTTAACCAACTTTCCATAATTTAGCCTGAGGAGCACCTGGAACTCTCTCAGGGACCACTGGTGGTCCCCGGACCACTGGTTGAAAACCACTGCTCTACAGGAAAGAGGCGAGGCAAACCTTACAGCAACGTAACAGTCAGGAGTCCAACAGTAGATGAAAAACCCTCCATAGTTGATTGGAGAACTGTTAACACCTTTGTAATGTAATGTAATGTACTGGGCAGAGCTGACGGTAATGAGGCAGTAGTCAGGGACCACTGTGTGAATATATAGCAGTAGTCAGGGACCACTGTGTGAATCTATAGGACACAGAATAAGGCATGGAGAGAGAGTGGGAGACAGTCTGGGAGACACACAGTCTGTGGAGAGGCAGACGGCACTGACAGCGACATGGGGATTGTATTAATAGATGGGTACAATGTGAGGTTTAGCCCACTCACTTGCCAAACCACTGACAGTAACACACCTGGCATGTTGCTGTAGCTGTAGCAGCGCACCGTTAACTAACTGCTACTGCACCAAACTCAACAAAAGCTTCTCACCAAGACGCTTGGTGTTATTGTGGTGTTTGATTCACACAGTCAGGGGCGGATCTATAGGCATGGGTATGGGGGGGGCAATGCCCCCTATAATGCCCTGATTGCCCCAACCAAACACGATGGCATGCAAAATAACCCAATACATTTCAAATTAAAGTGCTTATATTTAAAATGACTCCAAACAATACTACTGCTACTAACTTTAGCTTTATGCAGGCTGCGTGTCTGTTGCAACTTCAACAACAACTGATGTTATTATTGATGCTTTACTTGACTGATAAAAGTCCTTTAAACGAAAATGGTATGGGTGCGACTTCATCGCCCGTGGCGCGAAGCGACACGGGCGATGAAGTCGCATCCATACCATTTTCTCCTGCCCCCCCCAATTGGAAAATGTTACATCTGCCCCTGCACACAGTGTTAACTCTCAGCCGACTGAACGCACAAGGAAGTGGGGAGGAGGAGAAAAACACACACGGCGTACGCCGGTCTAAAAATGGCTTTCTGTTTCACTGTGAAGCAGAACTAACACGTTGAGTGATCACAGATGTATTTATATACGGTGGGAATCGCAAAACAAAGGCTTGTCTGTGGTGAGAGACATGATGACGTCGTAGATAACAGGTGGGTATTATAAATGAGGAGCGGCTAATGAGTGGTAGGGAGCGGCCGCAAATTTATGCAATTCTAGATTCTTTTATAAATGGGTTGAATCTAGAGTTGCAATTCGGTCCACAGACTCTCCCATAACAAGAATTTTCATCTGCGATTTGCTTGTGTTAAACAATGATAAACTCACCAACATTACAGCTGTATGGAAAGGTTCAATTATCCTCTTTCTATCTCAAAGCATTTGTTTGATACAAACCCACAGTAGACATGTATGAGCTACTTTGAGTAAATATAAGTGCTGGACTTTGGGAGTACTCATTTGTATTAACAGGTTGTGCTGCTGGCTCCTGCATTATGTGCACATTCTAAACAGGTGGTACACAGGGCCGTTCAGTGACTAATCAAAACCAAATGGACCCTTGCGGGTCCATTTGGTTTCATGTTTACACTCTCAAGAGTTAAAATATTCATGTGAATTATCCCAAGTCTACACAACTAGAGAATGTAGAAGATTAACGGTCATTTTGATCTGTATGTTGGACTGTTTGGTTTCCCCAAATCCAGGCTGGAATTGTGGACGAAACCAAAAGAAATCCTTTGTTTTGGGGTCTGTGGTGCTAAAATGTCCTCTAATGGTGGTCCGTGGCCAATTCTGAATAAATAGTGGGCCCTGGTAAGAAAAAGGTTGAAAAACACTTTCCTATTAAAAAAAAAAAAAAAAAAAAAAAAAACAATAGTTCCAGTCCTCACCAGTTCCAGTCGGTTCACCGGTTCATTGGTGGTGGAAACTCGTGGATAATGTTTGCCCTGAAAGAACAACAGGACATTACTTGCACCGTGTTTTCACAATTTTCCAAAAATAGCAGATCTACAGGCTCGTAGTTTAAGGGTTTTCAACCTTTTTCATACCAAGGCCCACTATTTATTCTGCATTTTAGCCACAGAGAACCACCATTTGATGTTGACCTTAGTCTGTCAGACCCAAAACTGAAGATTTGTTTTTGGCCAATTATTTTTGAGAGATCTGGCAAAATAACATTTTCTAATTGAAAGTAATTCAGATGTTTACATATAACTTAACTCTGGAGAGAGGTTACTGATACCATACGGGGGTATGGGTAACCACTAACCCCCCAATTGGGAAATGTTACATCCGCCCCTGGTATAGGGCCAACAGAACAGAACTGCCATATATGCCTTTCTGGGCATAAAAAGGGACAAGGCCACTCCATAACAACTGTCTGAGTTATAGGCTATTAAATAAAGTAGAAATAAAGGTCAAAACTTGCAGAGCAAAAGAATGAAAACAAAGTACAGTATCCTCCTCACCTTAACCTTCTTATCAACAGTCCTCATCTGGCTCCTTTCATCTGAATTGTTAGTCCAGAGCTCCTCAAAACATCATAAAATGTCTGCACAAACTTTATTTCTTCCCCTTCATGAAGTTCTTCAGTCAATACAAATGTCGATGTTGATTTAATAAGTTCAGAATTGTTGCTTAGTATCAGCTTTAAACTAATTTGTTTGCCAAACAAACCAAAACACAAACACAAACACTGACTCTTCTTCACTGCCCCAAAAAGCTCCTCCAGGAAGCTGCTGCCTCACTTCCTGTTACCTTTATGACTTCCTGCTGCCAGAGCCTTATAGTAGAAAGAGTTGTGCCATCTAGAGACAAGGCTCTGATAGGCCAAGGCTCAGTCACATGACCTCATGGAGTCAAGCAAGTGAGTCAACCTGGGGTTTGGGATATATTATTTTGAACACCAATTTTAGGTATATATAGTACAACATGGCAAGTGTTTTAAACTATAGTTCAGTGACAACTATCATCTCTGTAATGTGTACAATGTGCTATTATTAAAAAAATAAATAAAAAAAAAAAAAAAAAATAAAGGGATTTAAAGCCATTAAAGCTGGGCTGTTGCCTGCCTCAGGCTGGATTTGGGAAACAAAACACATAAATGACAATTAATCTTCTATATTCTCTAGTTGTGTAGACTTGGGCTGATTCACATGATGGATATTTTAACTCTTGAGAGCGCAAAAATGGTTTTATTTTTACACTCTCAAAGAGTTACATCTGGTTAACCCACTTCCCACCATTTAGCTGGGGACCACCTGGAAATCTCTCAAGGACCACTGGTGGTCCCCAGACCACTTTCATTGGGTGGGCAGGATGCACGTTGGGGTGGCCCCTGCCCCCCCCTCTAGATCCGGCCCTGTTCCACACATGCAACACTTCTATCCCTCAAACGAACAGCTTGAATCTGGATGGAATATATAGAAACGGTTTCCCTTTTATCCAAACACAAAGTCACAAAACTTTCTCTATACTTTAAAAACTGAGTGTACTACCATTACACTTGCATCTCATATACACTATTTTCCTGAGATAGAACCACAAAGACATCTTTCATATGCATGCCTTGATGTTGGAAATACACAACTCTTTCATCAGCATTCTCCTCAACATTCTGTTAAATTCCACGGCGTGGAGAGAGGAGACAGCAAAGCATTATAATCCATTTTTCTTGAGACATTAAAATTCACTGTTGTACCAGCAGAAGTTTGGCGATGAAGGAACTGGGAGAAGAAGATATTCCTTCATTTTTTCAGTCCATTCATTATTTAGCTGTCAGCCAGGATGAAAGCTCTGCTCATTCAGCCTTCTGCGGGGTAAAGGTACAGCATGATCATAGAAGCATTCGCTCCATTTGCTCCTGTCCCTGTTTCTAACCAGGGGCGGATCTAGGCAATACCGAGTCTGCCCCACCAAACACGATGCCATGAAAAACAACCCAAGATATTTCAAATTAAAGTGCTTACATATAAAATGATGTGAAACACTACTACTGCTGCTAACTAACTACAGCTGTGTCACCACTAAACCAACAGCATTTCATCATTGAAAACAGAAAACTCTCTGAGTCAGACCTTTAGCTTTATGCATGCTGCGTGTCTGTTGCAACTTCAACAACAACTGATGTTATTATTGATGCTTTACTTGACTAATAAAAGTCCTGTAACCGAAAATGGTATGGGGGCGGCTTCATCGCCCGTGCCGCGAAGCGACACGGGCGATGAAGCCGCCCCCATACCATTTTCTCTTGCCCCCCCCAATTGGGACATGTTCCATCCGCCCCTGTTCCTAACAGGGTGTATTGTACATTCTCCTCTTGGCTGGCCGCTGTGAAGTTCTGTCACTTCCATGTTAAGATCTTATACTTTAGATTTTAATACTATACCTGTATAGTGATATAGATCTACACTATAGGTTAAGTGCCAGGAACTATAGGGTCTAACAATACAGTTAAACAGCGATTCGATACATACAGTAGTACATGGTGGGGATACCATACATCTGTTGTTTTCAACCAGTTGTCCGGGGACCACCAGTGGTTGTTAAGAGGGTTCCAGGTGGTCCCAGGGCTAAATGATGAAATGTTGGTTAACCAGATGTAACTCTTAGAGAGCGTAAAAATGAAACCAAATGGATTTGGTATTACACTCTCAAGAGTTAGAATATTCATCATGTGAATTATCCCAAGTCTACACAACTAGAGAATGTAGAAGATGAATGATCATTTTGATCTGTATGTTTTGTTTCCCAAACCCAACCTGGAATTGTGGACAAAAGCAAAATAAATCTTTAGTTTTGGGGTAGTGGTGCTAAAATGTCATCAAATGGTGGTCCTTCATGGCTCAAATGCTGAATAATAGTGGGCCCTGGTATGAAAAATGTTGAAAACCACAGGTCCTAAAAAATATTCAAGCCTTATGTTTTGTTCTACACTCTATAATCATTATTCTGTGTCATATTTTTCAGTGCAGCTGCTACTGTACATTTGCAACTATCACAGGAATGTAAGGGAAGAGAGATGGCCACTGCTCTGTAGTTTAGTTACACCTAACACTGGAAAAGCTATGGTTAACTCATGAGTTAAATTGCAAAAAACTTCAGTGATTATTAGTTGATGACCTGATTAATCGATTACTGAATTAGTTGATAACTAATAGAATTATCGATTTGATTATGATTCATCGATTAACCGTTGCAGCCCTAATCCTCAGATACCAACACAGAGCTACTGTACAACCGACCTACAGTGGCATTTCAAAGCAATTTGGAATCCTAGGCAAGATTTTCCCTGGAGCCCCCCTTACGGTAAGGGGGGCTTACCCCCTTACTATAATCCCCTGCAAAATGGCGCCCCCCAAGGGATAAAATTATGAACTATTTTTAAACTAAATAACATATGTGTTTTAAATGTTCAATTCTAGTTATAGAGGACAAGTACCCTATTGGCCTGAATATACGTGTAAATGTTTTTTCCCAATGGAAATATCCCCCCAAAATTGAATCGTCTTATATTCAGGGGCTATACTATTTGACATTCAATGTTCTTTTTTCTGTAAATGGGTCTTGAAAAATGAGGGTCGTCTTATAAACGAATCTTATATTCGGGACAATACGGTATAATGTATTATCCCTTAGTCCCTTAGTCTTATTAGCCTGGTATCCTTTTAAAGCATGTCTGGTGGTTGCCCCCTCTCCCCTCATGGCGCCCTAGGCAACTGTCTAGTCTGCTTAATGGCACAAACGCCCTTGCCGACCTGTAATAGCAGACTTCTAATTGTGTGTTACCTGCAGCTCCAAACAGCCCTAGAGGCTGCTGACAGAATGACACCTGTCCTGTTAATTGCTTTTCACAGGGAATACATCTCTCTGTCTCTCTGTGTCTCTGTTCACTTTACCCTCAGGTCTGCTCCTCTCTCCGGTATAACAGAGGTGTATATCTGTACTGCTATGTGCTGACCTTGCTGTAATGTTGCACTGTTCCCTGGATGGTTTTTATAACTCCGTTTGGTGTGTGGTGATTGTCTTCTGATTGGTTCAGGTGTGAGGGCATCATCTGGACTCTTTGCAGTGTAATTTGGTAGATTTTCTGCGGTGCAGGTTTTGATGGATTGAGAGATGCTGCAGACGTCACTCAGTCAGTCAGTCAGACAGCAGTCAGTGGAACTGAGAGAGAACTGAAGAGATTCTAGTACCGTATAAATAGGCGACAGACACTCCTCAAATGATAAGCAATTTTTCGGATTCCACCCGAAATAAAGCAGGGGGTTTGGGAAGGAGCGCTTGTTTTACCCTGCCGGCTAGTACTAGTAGGACGGGGCGGAGGAGGTTTTACTGGCGGTGCTTTATGCGGTTACTAACCCTAAAAATAAGTAAAACCTCCTCCACCATGCCCTACTAGTACTAGCCGGCAGGGTAAAACAAGCGCTCCTTTCTAAACCCTCTGCTTTATTTTGGGTGGCATCCGAAAAATCGTGTCACTCCCAAAGTAATCAATCAATCCAGGCAGGAAGTAGTACAGGAAGGTGTAAATATATTTCATAGTTCATGTTTTTCTACAAGTTTCGTTAACACTATCAACATCTCTACGTCTAAGTCGACACCTTATTTGGGTGTGCATCTGATCTGCGATCACACCTCCGGCTCAACAATTAGACGGAATTTATGAACATGTTATGGAAAAGATTTCCCTGGTGGAGGATAAGCTGCTGCTCGGTGTTCAAGAGGGCATGAGATCTGCCTGATCCTTCAGTCTGACTGGAGAAAGATAGAAAAACACACAGAGGGAAATTAAATTAATTTGGCAGCTTATCACCAGCTCAGATCACAATCAGTGAATTAGTGACATGACACAATAAGAGTGGATGATAACCAAGCTGAGCATGGTGAAGTATGCTTAATGGTTATCTCTATTCCAATCACTTCACAAGTCACAATGTTAAATGTGGTTTATTAATTCATTTTGTATTTTTTTTTATCCCACAATTTGGTAACCCATTTTTCCACCCTGTGCCAGTTATCTAATGCAGTGTTTTTCAACCTTTTTCATACCAGGGCCCACTATTTATTCATCATTTGAGCCACGGAGCACCATTTGATGACATTTTAGCCTCACAGACCGCAAAACTAAAGATTTCTTTTGCTTTTGTCCACAATTCCAGGCTGGATTTGGGAAACAAAACAGTCAAACATACAGATCAAAATGACCATTAATCTTCTACATTCTCTAGTTGTGTAGACTTGGGCTGATTCACATGATGAATATTTTAACTCTTGAGAGGGTAAACATGAAACCAAATGGACCCAAAAGGGTTCATTCCAACCAGTTCCTGTACCCTCCTCCATCAGGCACCCCGGCTGGCCAGGGGGAGGCAGTTTAGAGCCCAGGATCACTGCATGTTATTGTTAGGGTATCTACCCTATAGGGGACACAGGGAGAACATGGAAGCACAACAGAAAGGCCGTTTCTCCAACCCCCGGAATTGAACCCAGGACCTTCTAGCTGTGAGGAGACAACACTTACCGCTGTTCCACCGTGCCCTCTCTGGCTTAATCAAATTATAGCTCTATTTCATGGCAGTTTCCTTTCAACATCAAAGAGCATGACGTGCCAATAGGAGGTCACACTGAATAATAACATCTATAATGTATTCATCGTGACAGATTGAAGTTTTGAACGGAGCGACACGGCAGGGGTTTACTCATTTAGAACTGAGAGCACGACCTATTACAAAATGTCTTCTGAATTATGACACTTTTCTGGGGGAAAAAAAATCCTATATCGGGTTCTCAAACTATTTCATGTCAAGGACCCCCCAAAAAGGTCATGTAATAATTCATGGCTGTCGACCCGGCCATCAAAGACTTGAATGAACAATGTTCGCGAAAGAATAATATATTCAAGATTTGGTGGCACAGACTCCAAATTAAAAGTAAAATAAAGTAGCAGATCTACATAGCACGGCAATGAGCTTGTAACTCTGATATTTTTCAATACTAAAAGCATAACAAACTATATCTAACTATGAATGTGCCTTTGTCATGTTTTGTAGAATGACTGAACTCAAATGCAGAAAGACAATTAGCTGTTCTTTAAACAGAAAGCAGAAAACAGCAGCAGTTGCAAGCAAAGAGTCCAAAAAATCTAAAACCCATACAGACGCATGAAGCAGAAGATTAATAAAAAAAGAAGCATGAACCATGCAAAATAAAAAAATAAATCAAAACGTGAACATGCACGGTTGTGCGTAGCAAAATAAAATGACCAAACTTTTTCCCCAAAGTGAAATATCAATAGGATAAGCAATTAAAACTGGGGCGGATGTAACATTTCCCAATTGGGGGGGCAGGAGAAAATGGTATAGGTGTGACTTCATTGCCCGTGGCACGAAGCGACAGTTACAGGACTTATATTAGGCAAGTAAAGCATCAATAATAACATCAGTTGTTGTTGAAGTTGCAACAGACACGCAGCATGCATAAAGCTAAAGGTCTGACTCAGAGAGTTTTCTGTTTTCAATGATGAAATGCTGTTGGTTTAGTGGTGACACAGCTGTAGTTAGTTAGTAGCAGTAGTAGTGTTTCAAATCATTTAAAATATAAGCACTGAAATATGTTGGTTGTTTGGTTGGGCAGTCAGGGCATTTAGGGGGGCATTGCCCCCCCTATTTTAAGCTATTTTAGGGATGTTATTTGCTCTTTGAAACAGCAACAAGGCGTCCCTGTGCTGCGCGGGTTAACATGTCATCCCAGTGAGCTGTATCTTCATTAGCAGGATGTTCCTCATGTTCTTTTACTGTTGATTGGAACTGGGTGACCTTGTGGGAAAGCTGCAGGAGGTCATAGGAATTAAACCCTCATGCAGCCAGCAGACGATGGAACTCATCATCATCATCATCATCATCATCATCATCATCATCATCACGGCCTCGTTGTTCAATCCCAGGGCCCACACACACACACACACACACACACACACACACACACACACACACACACACACACACACACACACACACACACACACACACACACACACACACACACACACACACACGTCGGCATGCTTTGTTGAGCGAGAGAGATGAAGTGTCAGAGTTCAGAGGATTTAGCCAGACCTCAGTGTGAATTGTCATTTCGTTTCACTTCATTATTCAGACTGAAGTCCCTCTCTACCACAGCAGTTTCTAGGATGTTTCACTTCATTATTCAGACTGAAGTCCCTCTCTACCACAGCAGTTTCTAGGATGTTTCACTTCATTATTCAGACTGAAGTCCCTCTCTACCACAGTAGTTTCTAGGATGTTTCACTTCATTATTCAGACTGAAGTCCCTCTCTACCACAGCAGTTTCTAGGATGTTTCACTTCATTATTCAGACTGAAGTCCCTCTCTACCACAGCAGTTTCTAGGATGTTTCACTTCATTATTCAGGCTGAAGTCCCTCTCTACCACAGCAGTTTCTAGGATGTTTCACTTCATTATTCAGACTGAAGTCCCTCTCTACCACAGCAGTTTCTAGGATGTTTCACTTCACTATTCAGACTGAAGTCCCTCTCTACCACAGCAGTTTCTAGGATGTTTCACTTCATTATTCAGACTGAAGTCCCTCTCTACCACAGCGGTTTCTAGGATGTTTCACTTCATTATTCAGACTGAAGTCCCTCTCTACCACAGCAGTTTCTGGGATGTTTCACTTCATTATTCAGACTGAAGTCCCTCTCTACCACAGCAGTTTCTAGGATGTTTCACTTCATTATTCAGACTGAAGTCCCTCTCTACCACAGCAGTTTCTAGGATGTTTCACTTCATTATTCAGACTGAAGTCCCTCTCTACCACAGCAGTTTCTAGGATGTTTCACTTCATTATTCAGACTGAAGTCCCTCCCTAAGAATATTGCGAAAGCAGACGACGTTGGGGTCGTAGTGATTGGTTCATGTTTTAGGTTGTTATCGGAGAGAGTAAAAGATGGGTGGTAATTGTTTTATATTCCTTGTTTTCTGGGATTTTAGCTATGGGAACATGGTCCTAAATAGGCTATATATGTTCACAAAATGTTAAAGCGATTTATTTTTATCATCAGTCCTAATAAACCCCAGGCAATTATACTGTACTCAATATGGCAGTTTGTCACATTCAGTAGATCATTTGTTGCCAGATGTAATTTCCTGGGGTTTGTAGTAGATAAGAAAAAAGAAAGAAAGAAATTGCTTTAATTTTTTTTCTAAACAAATATGTATTTAGGATCATGAATACCTCCTAAAATCTAAAATCCGTAAAACTTTCTTTCTCTCATAACAACCATGGTTGAAAAAAAAAAATCAAATTTATCCTATAATGATTCTAATAGCAGAACCCCCATCGATCAAGGACAACTGGTGGTCCCCGGACCACTGGTTGAAAACCACTGATCATATACAGTACGGTAGTACTGCTGTACAAGGCCTGTGTGTGAGGGATGGGATTGGATAGTGTGTTGACAGTGAGAGTCTCTGAGCACAGATCTAACCTCCAATCCTTCCTGGATGGATTCTCATGGTGGAGCTGCTAAGCTGCCTGTCTGGGAGGCAGGGCGGATGTAACATTTACCAATTGGAGGGGGGAAGGAGAAAATGGTATGGGGGCGGCGGCTTCATCGCCGCCCCCATACCATTTTCAGTTACAGGACTTATATTAGTCAAGTAAAGCATCAATAATATCATCAGTTGTTGTTGAAGTTGCAACAGACACGCAGCATGCATAAAGCTAAAGGTCTGACTCAGAGAGTTTTCTGTTTTCAATGATGAAATGCTGTTGGTTTAGTGGTGACACAGCTGTAGTTAGTTAGTAGCAGTTTCACATCATTTTAAATATAAGCACTTCTTTAATTTGAAATATCTTGGGTTGTTTTGCACATGCCATCATGTTTGGTGGGGCAGTCAGGGCATTTAGGGGGGCATTGCCCACCCCATGCCCATGCCTAGATCCACCCCTGCTGTGAGACTCTCAGTGGCATGTCAATGATGTATAGGACTGTAGGAGTGGGATGAATGGAGGGCTGGGGGGTGTAGGGGGTTGAATTATATAAATCTCCCCTAGCGTGAGGAGGAAACAGATCACATCAGATCCTTCCTCCTGCCCTGTGCGCTGGTCAGTCACTATCTGACTCATTAACACAATCTATTGGATTTATTCCTCCCTCTTTCATTTCCCACGCCCAGACCTAAAAAGACCTTAGAGTTTATAGTTGTGTCGAGCAGTGATGCAGCAGTGTGTGTGTGTGTGTGTGTGTGTGTGTGTGTGTGTGTGTGTGTGTGTGTGTGTGCGTGCGTGCGTGTGTGCGTGCGTGCGTGCGTGTGTGTGTGTGTGTGTGTGTGTGCGCGTGCGCTTGTGGTACAAATGCATTCACGCATAGACATCAAAGGGATTCTTCAGCTCATGGTTTCCTTTTGCGTTGAACAAATGCTGGATTTTTGGTCCCAAAAATAGGCTAGCTGATCTGCAAGGCCTGTGTAAGCTGGTGGATCTATAGATCACTATTTTTGTCCAAAAGTGAGAGACAGTGAAATCCAACAGTGACTATAGAGTCTCACTTTCTTACTAGTCTCTATATTTTATCGGTCGATGTGATGAATATACAGTACCTGTATGTAGATGCTTGTGGTCACAACTATACCAGTGAGCAACTATAGTTGTAACCTGGTTCCACTACTGGCTTACGGTCATGACTTGTTTATAGATCTGGGGAAAACCTAAACATAACCCTATCACTAGACCCTAAACATAACCTCCAGCACAGGTCGTCCCACAGAACCCAGGAGGTGCAGGGCAAAGTTCCCCTGTCCCCTACCACCGTTGTGGAGCCGTCCCCTCGTCTAGAAGCTATACCGTACCAGTACTAGTCCGTTGTGGAGCCGTCCCCTCGTCTAGAAGCTATACCGTACCAGTACTGGTCCACATGCAACCAGGTCAACCTGGTGTCATGCTCGAGAGCACTCCCACACTGACTCTGTGCCGGGGAGCCTGCAGGAATCTAGCTGGCAAACCTCGCAGTTATATCCGGCCATTACCATCCGCTGAACTACCGCCGACCCTGTGTGTGTGTGTGTGTGTGTGTGTGTGTGTGTGTGTGTGTGTGTGTGTGTGTGTGTGTGTGTGTGTGTGTGTGTGTGTGCAGCGTGTACATATGCATGGCTAGCCATGGCAGATGCTACAGTTCAGATCACAGCAGGTGTATCTTGTCCTTGTGTTTTGTCATTGCTGTAAACTGCCTGTTAAATGTAAAACCGTGACATATGACCTCTGTTTCTTTGCGTTGCTTTGGCTGTGTGCAGGTTAATTAGTGAACTAACAGCGTCGTCGCGACAGAAAGCACCGTTATGTGTCAGTAAAAGTCATCCAAATGTCTTGTTTCCTCTCCTTTCCAAGCAACCAGATGGTGTTCAGATCTTACAGCAGAGAACAGCCACACAAACAGGAACAAGTCTGCTTTGTTAGGATGGAGGGGGGTTTGGGTTTAACTAGATTGGCGTCGATAGGTGGGGAAAAGTCAGACAACTTGACAATTTTAGGGGGCCCAAAGCCAGGGGGGGCACTAAAAGCTTGGTTTAATAAGGTTTTATTTTTATTATTTTATTATTTATTATTTTATTATAAAAAAATGATCTCAAAGTGCACCAGATTGAAGCATTTTCAACATTCGAATATGTCAGTAATACTACTGACATAGTAGTATTACTGACATATTCGACATATTGACATATTCACCCAGCACCTTAGAAGTGCTGGGTGACATGATAAAAACGTTTCCCCATTCTGTGTTTCCTAGAAATGGAGGTCTGAAGAAAACCACTAACATGGTGAAACATCTTGATGGTGACATCATCAAGATGTATTTTCACCATGTTGATTGATTTCTTTAGACCCTTCTTTTTTTTCTGAGAGCGTACAAATGGAACCAAATGAACCTGTCGGGAAAGGGGGGCCCATGTGGAAAAGCTTTTCAGGGGCCCAGAATTGCTAGCTACGCCCCTGGTTTAACTAGATAGATGTCAAATGGTGTGCACATGTGTGTGTGTGTGTGTGTACATGCTGTGCACATTTTGGGCTAAATAGTTGGTATAGATTGGGTGACCAAGGTCCCTCTTCGCGTGGGACAGTCCCTCATTTGCAAGACATTGTGTGTGTGTGTGTGTGTGTGTGTGTGTGTGTGTGTGTGTGTGTGTGTGTGTGTGTGTGTGTGTGTGTGTGTGTGTGTGTGTGTGTGTGTGTGTGTGTGTGTGTTTTTTTTAATAATCCTAGAAGTATTCACCAAATGGACCCTTGCGGGTCCATTTGGTTTCATTTTTACACCCTCAAGAGTTAAAATATTCATCATGTGAATTGGCCCAACTTAGTCTACACAACTAGAGAATGTAGAAGATTAATGGTCATTTTGATCTGTATGTTCCAGGCGAGCATCTAGCGCATTCTAGTGCATTTTGGAAGTGCCACTAGTGCATTTTGGATCTTGTCCAGGCCACTAGGTGGCGCAGGCCACCGGGAAAACTCCCTGTACTCCCTGTAGATGGCCAATCCGCCCCTGGGGATGAGACATATAAGGCACACTGGGATGCACATGAGGGAGATAGTCCAGCAAAATAGCGTTTCAAGTGGAATAAATTGTAACATGGGATTTTTCTTCACAGATCATTTCTTTGAGGTCTCCAGAACAACATAATAAAAGTCCCGAAAAATCCCAGTTGCGCAAATATGTTTTAATTTCATAAAGTAATAAAATACATAGGCTCCAATGGAGCCCCCTTCCTATACAAACCCATTATAACTTAAAACTCCATTTTAACCATGATGGATTATTCAAAAACAACCCATCTTTTTTCTGGTGACTGATATTGTCCTCCTAATATGTGAGAGGCAGTGGAATTTCATTTACAGGTTTCATTTATTTTTTAAAAAATATTCATTTCGGTGGGCATTCCCATATATGGAGGCAGCTACATTTACCCATTATAACTTAAAACTCCATTTTAACCATGACGGATTATTCAAAAACAACCCATCTTTTTTCTGGTGACTGATATTGTCCTCCTAATACGTGAGAGGACCGTGGAATTTCATTCACAGGTTTCAGTTATTTTTTAAATATTGTTTTGGAAAATGTAGCTACCTCGATATCTGGGCATGCCCACCGAAATGAATATTTAAAAAATAAAAAATAAACCTGTAAATGAAATTCCACTGCCCTCTCACATATTAGGAGGACAATATCAGTCACCAGAAAAAAGATGGGTTGTTTTTGAATAATCCATCATGGTTAAAATGGAGTTTTAAGTTATAATGGGTTTGTATAGGAAGGGGCTCCATTGGAGCCTATGTAGTCTATTACTTTATGAAATTAAACATATTTGCGCAACTGGGATTTTTCGGGACTTTTAATATGTTGTTCTGGAGACCTCAAAGAAATGATCTGTGAAGAAAAATCCCATGTTACAATTTATTCCAATTTTAGGTAAAACATGAGCTAAAATTACTGGCCTAAGAGGATGATTCCTTTTAAATAATCTCTCAAATTTATGCAAATCCTGAATAAAACTGAACTCTGACTGCGGGGAGATAGGTGTAATTTTCCTGATGATGATTACAATGTCCTGATGTGAAAGAAAACAGTGTTAAATTATATTTAACCATCTGAATTACCTCATTTTCAAGATTCTACACAATTAGAAATGTAGAAGAATTGTTATTTTGAGCAACATTTTGCCAATCTCTAAATTGTGGACTTTTCCACCCATTTTTCAAGATTTCTTTCTGAGAGCGTACAAATGAACCAAATGGACCCGTCAGGGTCCATTTGGTTCATGCTGGTTCGTGCTGTAGTGCTGTCTAAAAGAAATATCATTAACAAACACAAGCACAACTTGACAATGTCATAATCAAGTAAAATGTCGAAATGCACAGAATTACCCTTTAAAACAATCCTGAACAATATGGACCATGAAAAGTTCAATCAACTAGAACATTTTAAAGAAATTTTGACCAATATAGTTCAATCATACACATCAATGCAGCCTGATAACATCAGTCTTTCTGACATGAACAAAAGAATGAATAGGCCTAACAAAAAAAAAAAAAAAAACGATTTTGAACCTCCTGATTCGATATTGATATCACAGCATTAAGAATTGCGATATATATTGGTGTATCGATTATTTTGCCCTGCAGCCCTATTATTTATTATTCTACCGTTCCTCAAATCTGACGGTGTATAAAACTCCTCATGCAGACACTGCTGCTGCCTCACTGCAGCTACAGCATGAACGGTTTCATCTGCAACCAAATAAACAACCGCTGCTGCTGCCTGGTTTCTTTTTCCTTTTCCATTTCCATTCCTTTTCCTTTCCTTTCCTTTCCGCAGGGCGATTCATCCCAGCGAGCGTGCAACGTGCACAGTGCACGTTGCACGCTCGCTTGTGTTTCACACACACCGCCGACGCGCCATGCAGTGAATGCAGCGTGGTGATGTGGGTGGAACGCTACATACGATGTGCACGATGTTGGTGGAGGAGGTGGTGGTGGCAGTGTTGCCAACTTGGTGCATTTGTCACTATATTTAGCTTTTTTTTTTTCAGACCCCCCTATAGTGCCAAAATTATTGGGGAAAAAACCCTCGTTTTTTTCCCCAATAATATCCCCAAATATGATAGAGTCCTCCTTCCCTCCTAGAAAGGACCATTGGTAACCAAATGGATATAACTCTTGAGATCGCAAAATGAAACCAAAATTATATTTAAACATCTGAATTAACTATCTACACATTCAGAAAATTGCTATTTTCACATACATTTTGCCAGTTAAATGTTGGCTCCTAAATGAGTCCGAAAGACTAAACTCAACATCAAAAGGTGGTCCTCCGTGGCTAAAATGCAGACTAAACACTGGGCCCTGGTATGAAAATGGTTGAAAACAACTGCAAACAACTGCAACTGCAAACTGGGGTCGAAGTGATTGACAGAGCTGTTGGCCAATCAAATGCTGAGATTGGATTTTCAACCGGCACAAACGGCCCCAAAGGCAGGGAAGCCAGTCCTTGAATCACAGGGAAAAAATAAGCTAGTATTTTTTAAGGTGCTGATTCAGGGCTGAGCCAGGCTACTACTCTAGCGCATTCTAGTGCATTTTGGAAGTGCCACTATGTTGCATTTTGTATTTTGGCAGTTGGCAACACTGTGTGGTAGTGATGGTGGTGGAGGTGGATCATTGCATTGATACTCAGTCATCCAGACATCCTCTGTTCCCCTCCTGTTCCCCTCCAGCCAGCCAACCGCTGGGTGGATAAGGATCAGCACATCCATCTTCACGCTTCACCCACACCATGCTGCCGTGAGGAGGGGGGGGGGGGGGGGGGGGGGGGGGGGGGGGGGGGGGGAGGGGGGAGGAGGAGGATGGTGAACAGAGTGTTATCCTCTCAGCTGATAAACATGCTGTAGTTTGACACTATACACCAGCCTTTTTGCTAAACTCGCCCACTATTTATTCAGCATTTGAGCATTTGCATCTGGTTAACCAACTGTCCATCACTTAGCCTGGGGACCACCTGGAACCCTCGCAGGGACCACTCGTGGTCCCCGGACCACTGGTGGAAAACCACTGATATACACACACCAACTGACACATCGGGAACAAAGCCAGGAGGAAAACACTGCTGGATTATAATCTCTCACTGCGGCTAATCCTGCATTCATTCCTTCATTCATGAGCTACTATGCTTTCTTTGCTTCTTCTGATTGCAGTTTCTGTGAAGGAGTAATTTACAGTATATATAGGCATAAGTTTCACTGAGGTTATGTTTAGGGCAGGGGTTCTCAACCAGTGGTCCGGGGACCACCGGTGGTCCCTGAGAGGGTCCCACGTGGTCCCAAGGATAAATGATGGAAAGTTGGTTAACCAGATGTAACTCTTTCAGTGAATGGCGATGACCGGTTTGGCCAATGTCACGACCGTTTGCCAAACTCTCCATTTTTGGGGCATAGTTTGGATGGCGATTAATCCTGATTAAATTAATTTTGAGGCTGTGGTTAATCTGATTATTTTGTATTTTGTATTATTCAACTGCACTAAATAAAAGAAAAAATAAATAACTAAAATGAAATAAACAACATCTCTTTCTTCTTCTACACTGTTTTCTTTCACATCAGGACATTGTAATCATCATTAGGGATTAAATTACACCTCTCTCTCCACAGTCAGAGTTCAGTTTTATGCAGGATTTGCATAAATTTGAGAGCCTAATTTATGAATATTTAAAAGGAATCATCCTCTCTCTCTCTCATGCGTATCCCAGTGTGTCTTATGAGTCTCCTGCCAGTGATCACCCTGCTCCGTGCCAATGTAACGTTGGCACCCATGTCTAAGGTTGCCTCACCCTGCGCTATGCAATAAGGAATCTTCTTCAATGCTAATTGCAGGGGTTTTCAACCACCATTTGAGGACCTTTTAGCCCCACAGACACCTCAAACTAAAGATTTCCTTTGCTTCTGCCCATGACCATTAATCTTCTAGTTGTGTAGATTAGGACTAATTCACATGAGGAATATTTTAACTCTTGAGAGCGTAAAAATGATACCAAATGGACCCGCAAGGGTCCATTCTATGCATGGATTGCAATGCAACATATGGGAACAATCTGGCCAGAGGGGGCAGTAATGTGCGGCAACATGGCGACGAAAACATAAAACTGTCTGACAAAAGCAGAGATATACTGTAAGTGCTCTGTTCTAGTTTCGGGTTGGATTTTCTCGTCCGTACATAATGTTAACCTAGTTATACGTGCGTAGGGTCCTTCACTGTTTGGATTACATGTGCAGAAACAGGTAAGAATCGTGTATTGTGGAAACCATGCGCCGTGTCTGAACGGCGATTTCGAAGCTCGACTCGTGACCTCATCTCGGAGCTACAGAGTGAGCGTAGAGTATTGAGGGAACGTATCGGGGCTAGGTAAACAGTATTATGCTTTTAAAGTGACAGTTACACGCACAGACAATTGGACTCGACTCGTATTGACTCGACTCGAGTCGAGTCCAAGTCGCATTTTTCGGTGACTTGACTCGCTTGGGACTTGTAGGTAAAATACTTGAGACTCGGACTTGACTTGAGACAACCTGACTCGGCGACTCGTCCGAGTCATCGTCCGAGTCACCATTGCCGGGAGGCAACGGTGTGCAAATGAAACCAAATGAACCAGTCAGGGAGCTAACGCGACCACCTATTTGCGGGGGTCCCGACCCACGGTCTGAACCACTGACGGGAGCGGAGCGGTGGTGAACGCCATTGCCATCTAGATCTAGTACAAGACTTGCAACATTGAGGGGTCAGAAAACAGCCTAGTCACGTGATTCATGTGCATTTTAGATTTTGGCAGTTGGCAACACTGCGTGTAGTAGGCTACACGAGTAGGTAGCTAACTTAGTGCCTGATGAAAAATGAACACTATGTTAAATTAATGATCCGTGTGCGTGCAGGTATGCCTGCTCTACAAAATGCTACACCTATGTGCTACACAAGCACAATTGTACTGTAACTCTCATCTCTATTAATACATTTTTTCTTTCATTCATATAATTCAAGTTACACACTGCAACAAAACTGATAACTGATAAAACTGATATTTTTTTTTTTACATTTGACCGTAGGAAGTTGTAACCTGTGACTTGACTTGAAAACCAGTGACTCGACTTGAAAACATTGTGACTCGACGCGACTCGAAACAACCATGCGATTTGACTCGACTTGACTTGCCCAACTGTGTGGACTCGACTCGACTTGACTTGCCCACAACCTAAAAAAAACTTGACTTGCTTGAGACTTGGGACCAAATGACTTGCGCTTGCTTGAGACTCGGCTCGGAGGGACTCGTGCAATTATGTGACAGTTACACGCACCGAGCACTCAATAACTTCAATTGGTTTCAGTTCAGTCTGTTAGAAAATGTACTGCATTTATAATAACAGAGAAAACATGAATGAGGTAATATTCTACAGAAACCCTGAAATATAAGAGAGAGCAGATATACATTCCTAACTAGCGGTGCCAACGCCCGCGGGCACCGCGCTGCCGCTGTGGTGTGTTTCCAACTCTCAGGCGTACGCTGTGCCATCCTCTCCTCTTCTCTCCTCTCCTCTCCTCCTCTCCTCTCCTCTCCTCTCCTCTCCTCTCCTCTCCTCTCCCCTCCCCTCCCCTCCCCTCCCCTCCCCTCCCCTCCCCTCCTCTCCTCTCCTCTCCTCTCCTCTCCTCTCCTCTCCTCTCTCTCCTCCTCCTCTCCTCTCCTCTCCTCTCCTCTCCTCTCCTCTCTCTCTCCTCTCCTCTCCTCTCCTCTCCTCTCCTCTCCCTCTCTCTCCTCTCCTCTCCTCTCCTCTCCCTCTCCTCTCCTCTCTCTCTCCTCTCCTCTCCTCTCCTCTCCTCTCTCCTCTCCTCTCCTCTCCTCTATTCTCCTCTCCTCTCCTCTCCTCTCCTCTCCTCTCCTCTCCTCTCCTCTCCTCTCCTCTCCTCTCCTCTCCTCTCCTCTCCTCTCCTCTCCTCTCCTCTCCTCTCCTCTCCTTCTAGAGAGGACAGAGACCTGCCAACGTGGTGCCAATAGAAAATTATGTTTCACTGCATGCAGTTCAACGTCTGAATACACACACTGAAACCTCTATAGCAGGGGCGGATGTAACATTTCCCAATTGGGGGGGCAGGAGAAAATGTATGGGGCCGACATCATCATCATCATCGCTGCATGTGTCGCTTCGCCCCCTCACCATTTTCAGTTCCAGGACTTTTATTAGTCAAGTAAAGCATCAATAATAACATCAGTTGTTGTTGAAGTTGCAACAGACACGCAGCATGCATAAAGCTAAAGGTCTGACTCAGAGAGTTTTCTGTTTTCAATGATGAAATGCTGTTGGTTTAGTGGTGACACAGCTGTAGTTAGTTAGTAGCAGTAGTAGTGTCTCAAATCATTTTAAATACAAGCACTTTAATTTGAAATATCTTGGGTTGTTTTGCATGCCATCGTGTTTGGTGGGCAGACTGGGCATTTAGGGGGCACTGCCCCCCCCCCCCCCCCCCCCCTCATGCATAGATCCGCCCCCGCTCTATAGCTGGCTGATGCACCATGGGAATCAAACGCTGTCAAGCGCCGCTGCTGCTTCTGCACTGTGAGTGGATGATGACGATCACGAACACTTTTATCTGTGAGAATGGCACGGTGATTTGGTGCTTTTTGTGGCGGCGGGGCACGATCTGTGCTGGCACTACAAGAACATCTTGTGAATAGATAATAGTGCACCTCACTGTGACATCCACCACTCCAATCATAAGCCATTAATCCAGCATTCATAATTGCACCTCTTTACATCTCCATCCTGACTAGCCCCGTTCGTAACACTCTCTTCTCATGTTTTGGAAGCGCTAGCATGTAGCTAATTGCTAGCGCTAGCCATTAGGTACATGCTAGCACTTCCAAAACATGGTACTGCCGTCTTCTTAAATTAAATACGCGTTTTCTGTGTGCCTGGGTTAAAATATTAAGGGCCCATGTTGTGTTGTTTTTTGTTGTGAGTTCATCGATACCATTCCCGTTTGCATTGATTACTGCTAAAGGGGTTTAATCCAGTGTATTTGAATGGCTGCACCCAGACGGAGCCCCCGGTCATCCACAGCAGCCACCGAGCTACACGTGACTCTCTCCTTGTAGCTGTAGTCAGCATCGCCAGCGAGATGAGTGTCACGAACAGGGCAACATCCCGACGTGCGTCATTCACCGGCCCTTGATCTCGCATTGTGGCAGCAGTGGCTCAAAGGGGAAGAGTCACCAGATGGTAACCGCAAGGTTGCCGGTTCGATCCCAGACTCCGACAGAGTTAGCGTTAAAGTGTCCTTGAGCAAAGACACCTTGCATGGTTTCCACTGCCACCAGTGTGTGAATGTGTGTGTGAATGTGGTGAATGTGATGCAAAATCTATGTAAAGCTCCTTGGATAAAGACGCTATATAAGTATTATGCAAAAACAGTCGTGACTGTTCTGTAAAACTGTCACAGTGGTTATAAAGCCGTGGCAGTGGAGGGTAGCTTCGGCCCCTCCTGCCCTGTCCTGGGTGGTTCTGCCTCATAGCCGCGGCATGCAGCGTGTTAATAGCCTCTCCAGGGTGTAATCTATAATTGACAACATGCTGCTCAGATGCTCTGCTAGTGATTTACACAACCAGCAGAATGACTGGACCAGTAATGAGCTGTAAAACCAGATAACTGACGTCTGGATGTGTGTGAAATCACTCAGCTTGAAAGCAAAACTGTGGTAGGAAATACATGAACTATACATGAAGTCCCATGGGGCGTGGTATTAATTATTATTAAAACATAGACTATACTACTTGTACATGTACATGTTTTCACACTGGCTGATCTGTAACCCACTGATACCCGAATTCAGGATTCAGTTTCTTTTCAAAATATATTTTATTTTTTAAAAGGTAACTGAAAGGTAAGGTAACTTTTTAGCCAAAAATCATAAGAGATATATATAGTTATATTTTTTGCCTTTTCGCCCTCTATGTTGCTTCTACTTTGATGCTGCAGATGTTTCCCTGCAGACAGACTCTTGCTGTATCCTGCAGACAGTCCAGAACTTTGCTGTTGTCAACAGATCATGAAAACAAAACATTCACTATAGTGAATGTTTTGTTTTCATGATCTGTTGACAATAACAAAGTAGCCTATAGGCTACTTGAAAGGCGGTGCTAATTTGTCAGGGGGAGAGGGGGCTTGTGTGGGGGTGAGGCAGCGTTTCAGCCAATCACAGCACAGCAGCAGTCTCCAGCAGATTGATAATGAGCCAATAGAGTAGAGGTGAGGTGGAGTTAGATTCTGTTTTTAAACTAATCTGTTTACAAACACAGTGTTTGTACACACTAAAGTTGCCTCTATTACCTTTAAAGGTAGGGTAAGTGATTTGAAATTCATGGTGTAGTACCAGCCTGGTGCACTAGGGGCATCCAAGAGTAGCTACACTATGTGAACCTGCTGCTCGATCCTGATTGGAGGAGAATTCACCCTCCACCTGGGGAACTTTTATTAGCTCCTCTGCTAACGTGGGGGAGGGGGAAACTCCATATATGGTCTGCACACCTTATAATAGAGCATTTTAACAGAAAAAAAAAAACATTTTGGTGTGATATCTGACAAAAATGAAATCACTTCCCCTACCTTTAATGGTATATAGTAAAACATTGAAAATGCACTTTTTGGATAAAGGTGCTAAATGCGCCATTTGTCATGTACAGACACATTACCGGTCTTAATTGGTTAAAAACGGGAGCGAAAAAGAAAATGTAAAAATCCCTGCTGCATGATGGCGTTTGGTGGGGGTGGGGTGGTTGAGGGGGGGTTGTGGGGGGTCCCCGTTATGACAGAAACCTGTGTCTAATGACTCAAGCAAGACCGGGCCACGGGCGTTAGACAACTTCATTTGTGAGATGGCTAACCTCCCGTGGTACAGCGATACGTTCACACATTATCCCCGCCGCCCCCCCCCCCCCTCCAGGGGCGGATGTAACATTTCCCAATGGGGGGGCAGGAGAAAATGGCATGGGGGCGACTTCATCACCCGTACCATTTTCAGTTCCATGACTTTTATTAGTCAAGTAAAGCATCAATAATAACATCAGTTGCTGTTGAAGTTGCAACAGACACGCAGCATGCATAAAGCTAAAGGTCTGACTCAGAGAGTTTTCTGTTTTCAATGATGAAATGCTGTTGGTTTAGTGGTGACACAGCTGTAGTTAGTTAGTAGCAGTAGTAGTGTTTGACATCATTTTAAATATAAGCACTTTAATTTGAAATGTCTTTTGCATGCCATCGCGTTTGGTGCAGGGGCAGACTGGGCATTTAGGGGGGGCATTGCCCCCCCATGCCCATGCCTAGATCCGCCCCTGCTCCCCCCTGAGTGATGCTGCTCCCAGCTAGCTGTCACATGCCGCTGAGCTTTGCTACTGATGTTCTCTCATACCTGAATCCGTCTTACTCCAGGGCTGTGGTAATGGTCTGTGTGTGTGTGTGTGTGTGTGTGTGTGTGTGTGTGTGTGTGTGTGTGTGTGTGTGTGTGTGTGTGTGTGTGTGTGTGTGTGTGTGTGGTAATGGTCTCTGTGAGGTCGTTAGCACATTAGGGTCTCAATCATTCATCCAGATGATCTCACCTGCATGCAGAATGAATACTCAGTCCTCCTTCCAGCGTACGCTGTTTACTAAACCTGGGGAACCATTTTGTCTAGCACACACACACACACACACACACACACACACACACACACACACACACACACACACACACACACACACACACACACACACACACACACATACACACACACGTGCACAGACACACACGCGCTGCTGTGAGTGGTAATGCGGCAATATACATATATTGCCCTGAGAAGTGATTTTAAAGCTTGACAGTTCTCAGTAAAAAAAACTCATTATTTCTATGTCAGTGGTCGTCATATTTCATGTAAAGGACCCCCAGTACGTCTGCCACTGTGCCCCAGTACAGTACTTCCATTCCAGGGGCCTCACCCAGAAGCAAAATCCATCCATCCATCCATCCATCTATCCATCTTCATCCGCTTATCCGAGGTCGGGTCGCAGGGGCAACAGCTCCACCAGAGAGCTCCAGCAGCTGTTCCTACCATAGATATACTGTATATAAGAAAGCTAGATGTCTTGAGGCGGAGCCTCTGACGTCGTTCACGGCGGCCATCTTGTGAGAGGACTAAATACACTATATGCTCTGACAGCCCAAACAAAAACAGCTAGAACTCGCTCAAAACTTGACGGATTTACAAACGGATTGCATTATTATGAACGTTATCAACGTGGCTATGATTTTTGCTCAATTTTATTTTTTTCCCCCAAAACATCATATAACGGCTCTATGTATGCGGAAGTCTCTGACGTTTACAACAAACCAATCTGTTTGAAAATCAGTTGAAAAATAAGCCAGTTATTTAAAAAGTATATGCACATAGACACTAGGGCATTCTCTTGTCGACTAGTTGCCTGTCGACTAGTTGCCTAGTTTACTAGTCGACTAGTCGTTAATGTACCAGGTATTAAAAATAATTATATTAAAAAAGAAAAAAGGAGGGAGCGGGAAAGGGGGAAGCCTTGGCCCTGACCTCCTGGGCTCCCGGCACTTGTTTTAAGCCAGGGGCAGACCCTACTCGAAGCGAAGCACCTTTCTGTGGCAGAGGCGAGCGTCGCGCTCATGTTATTATAATGTTTGTTATTGTAAAAGGAAAACTACACTGGTGACTATAATCCAGCTAAGATTTGTTGTAACACTAAAACAATATTAATAATAAAAATAATAATACCTCAGTTTTTATTAATTTCTTATCGATTAGTCAACTAGTAACATCCAGTTCGACTAGTGGTTTTACTTATTGACAATCGACTAGTCGACTAGTTGGTTAATGCCCTAATAGACACAATGTTATGCTCTTCTCTCACAAGATGGCCGCCACGTAACGACGTCACTCCCCATTGGCCAGCAGCGTGGGCGAGACATCTAGCTTTCTTATATATCTATGGTTCCTACTACAGCAGAACCTACTGTATACTTTAACGTAGTGTCCACAACGCCTGTTTGACACATGCTAGACAGATGCGTCACCATGGTAACCCAGCATCGTTGTGGATGGTTGTTTGCTTAACGACTTTGACAGCTACGGTGATTGCATCATAGCAGCCATGCTTCCTGTATGGGGAGCCGTTCTGAAAATGTGGCAGCTTAAAGTGTCTAATATCGGTGTGATTCAGGTTATATTGCTTTACTTTCCATACCCGAAAATAGCTTTTTTTTCCTGAACTCTCATAATATCTACTCTTGAACGCAGTGTTTTGTATTGAAAGAGTTTGTTTAGATATAAGCGTAGACGCACACTGTGCCTTCAGCAATATACTTTCAGCACTTCTAAATCAGAAAGCTGTGAGAACTGTTTGTTTTCTGTTAGTACCCCTGCCTGGCTCTGATGCTGTATTGTTGTTGTAACAACGTTGTTGCTTGTGTTGGTTTGGCTTGTTTTGTTTGGTAATGAATTGTAAGTCAGCGTGACTGTTATATTTGTTTAAAGAATGAAAATAAAACAAGCCATTTCATAGCTGAACTTCTCCCTTAGTGCCTTTCATGGTTAGACGTTTCACTTTCAAAACAACGTTTGGTCACCATAGTATCTACTCAGGCTCATGTGAATCCTGGAATCCTGGATTCCTCTCAGGGACCACTGGTTTAAAACCACTGGTTTAAACAATCAAGACAGGACTCAGAGGAGATTAAAAAACATCAGATGGAGCACTGATAGAAAAAGATGAAAAAGATGTTAGAATGAGCAAACCGAACCTTAACAGCTCACCTGCAAATTACAGTTGATCTACGTCAATATTACCATTATCAAATAATAGTTATAACCGTTGCCATTGAAGTTGATCTACGTCGATCTTTGATTAGTATTGCTATTGTTTGATACGATCCCTATATGCTAGCGGCCGCAAGCAGTGCTAGCCTCCCCTGCCAGCTGGGGGAGGGTCCCAAATAAGAGACGGACCGGAACTAAGATCCTTTGTGCGAAGACCTAACTTTTCTGACCGTAGACATGGATTGAAATATGAAACATGACTTTTACATGAAAATCGCTGTCAACATAGAGCATATATACAGTATACTGTATATATATATATATATATATATATATATATATATATATATATATATATATATATATATATATATATATATATATATATATATATATACACAGTATATATATATATATATACAGTATATATATATATATATATATATATATATATATATATATATATATATATATATATATATATATATATATATATATATATATATATATATATATATATATATATACATATATATATATATATATATACATATATATATACACATATACATATATATACAGTGAGGAAAATAATTATTTGATCCCCTGATGATTTTGTAAGTTTTCATGATTAGAAAGAAATGAGCACTCTGTCATTTTTATGGTACTTGTATTTAAACAAATAGAGACAGAATATGAACAAAAATGTCCACAAGAAAATAATATTTAAAGGTTATAAATTAATTTGCGTTAGAGCTCGTGAAATAAGTATTTGATCCCTAAGCACACCCTGACTTAGTACTTGTTGGAGAAATCCTTGTTGGCAAGCACGGAAGTCAGACGTTTCTTGTAGTTGGTCACCAAGTTTGCGCACATCTCAGGAGGGATTTTGACCCACTCCTGGTTAGATCTTTTCATCAAATCCTGAAGGTTTCGAGGCTGTTGCTTGCCAACTCGAAGCTCAAGCTCCCTCCATAGATTTCTATAGGATTAAGGTCTGGAGACTGGCTAGGCCACTCCATGAGCTTAATGTGCTTCTTCGTGAGCCACTCCTTTGTTGCCTTGGCCGTATGTTTTGGGTCGTTGTCATGCTGGAAGACCCAGCCACGACCCATCTTCAGTGCTCTGCCTGAGGGAAGGAGGTTCTTGTCCAAGATCCTGCGGTACATGGCCACATCCATCGGCCACACAATGCGGTGAAGTTGCCCTGTACCCTTAGCAAAGAAACAGCCCTAAATCATAATGTCTCCACCTCCATGCTTGATGGTGGGGATGGTGTTGTTGGGTTTGTATTCAGCATTTCTCTCCCTCCAACACGACAAGTCAAATGGATGCCAAAGAGTTGAATTTTGGTCTCGTCTGACCACATCACCTTCCCCCCAGCCTGGTCTGAATCATTTAGGTGTTCATTGGTGAACTTTAGACGGGCCTCTATGCGCCTTCTTGAGCAGAGGGGCATGGCTGGGCACTGCAGGATTTCAATCCGTTATGGTGTACTGTGTTACCAATGGTTTTCTTGGTGATTGTGGTCCCAGCTGCCTTCAAATCATTAACAACACCATCCCCATCGTCAGGCATAGAGGTGGAAACATTTTGCTTTGGGGCTGTTTCTCTGCTAAGGGTACAGGGCAACTTCACTGCATTGTGTGGCCGATGGATGGAGACATGCACTGCAACATCTTGGACAAGAACCTCCTTCCCTCAGCCAGAGCACTAAAGATGGGTCTTGAAGAAGCACATTAAGCTCATGGAGTGGCCTAGCCAGTCTCCAGACCTTAATTCTATAGAAAATCTATGGAGGGAGATTGAGCTTTGAGTTGGCAAGCAACAGCCTCGAAACCTTGAGGATTTGGAGAGGATATCTAAACAGGAGTGGGCTAAAAACCCTCCTGAGATGTGCACAAACTTGGTGACCAACTACAAGAAACGTCTGACTTCCATGCTTGGCAACAAGGGTTTCTCCAACAAGTACTAAGTCAGGGTGTGCTTAGGGATCAAATACTTATTTCACGAGCTCTAACGCAAATTAATTTATAACCTTTAAATATTATTTTCTTGTGGACATTTTTGTTCATATTCTGTCTCTATTTGTTTAAATACAAGTACCATAAAAATGACAGAGTGCTCATTTCTTTCTAATCATGAAAACTTACAAAATCATCAGGGGATCAAATAATTATTTTCCTCACTGTATATATATATATATATATATATATATATATATATATATATATATATATATATATATATATATATATATATATATATACACAAATGGCTTTAAAAATAAATAAAAAACAGTGTTTATCACGTCTCTCAAAGAGACAGAGGACAATCCAGTGTTCGCATAGAGCAGTGGTTTTCAACCAGTTGTCCGGGGACCACCAGTGGTCCCTGAGAGTGTTCCAGGTGGTCCCCAGAATCCCAGATTAACCAGATGAAAAGTTAGTTAACCAGATGTAACTCTAGAGAGCGTAAAATGAAACCAAATGGACCCTGGCGGGTCCATTTGGTTTCATGTTTACGCTCTCCAGAGTTAAATTATTCATCCTGTGAATCAGCCCAAGTCTACACAACTAGAGAATGTAGAAGATTAATGGTCATTTTGATCTGTGTGTTAGACTGTTGTTTCTCAAATCCATATTGTGGACAAAAGCAAAACAAATCTTTAGTTTTAGGGTCTGTGGGGCTAAAATGTTATCAAATGGTGGTCTGTGGCTCAAATGCTGAATAAACAATGAGCCCTGGTATGAAAAAGGTTGAAAACCACAGCCATTGAGTGTACAGTGATGACTATCCTCTGTGACCCATCTTAAACCAGAGTGATACACTGTAATCAAGGTCTTTGAGGATATAGAGGGAGCAGCAGACCAGGGGCGGATCTAGGCATGGGCATGGGGGGGGGGGGGGGGGCAATGACCCCCTAAATGCCCAGACTGTCCCACCAAACACGATGGCATGCAAAACAAATTAAAGTGCTTATATTTAAAATGATGTGAAACACTACTACTGCTACTAACTAACTACAGCTGTGTCACCACTAAACCAACAGCATTTCGTCATTGAAAACAGAAAACTCTCTGAGTCAGACCTTTAGCTTTATGCATGCTGCGTGTCTGTTGCAACTTCAACAACAACTGATGTTATTATTGATGCTTTACTTGCCTAATAAAAGTCCTGTACTCTGAAACAGTAACATTTTCTCCTGCCCCCCCCCCCCCCCCCCCAAATGGTAAATGTTACATCCGCCCCTGCAGCAGACCTGTAAACAGTGTCTCCATAATCTAAAACAGAGAGGAAGGTACATCCTGTATAATTGACCTTCTACAGGATAACAGGAAGCATCTGAAGGTCCTGAAACAGATCCTGGTTCTGTTCAGAGTTTATTGACTCCTGTCTTTTCACAAATTAATACAACATGTTTGATAGTCAGATCAATAAGACACCAGATCCATAAACCTGATCGATAAGGTGCTTGTTAGCAATAAAAATTAACAAGCTCCATCCCTAATCACCTGCCCCCCCCTCCCCCCCTCCTGAGCTGAGCAGTCCCATCCCTTTCATGACATCGTATGAGGCCCAGAAATGAGTTCCCCATTCATTTTCCTCATAGACTTTTCCAAAATTATTCATATAAAGACAATTACACCGCGGATGAAGATAACTTGTGTTGTGACAAATCCTGACGACTCACACAATGTTTTGGGACAATCAAGTCATTTGTAAGAAGAGAAGCGAAACAAAAAGTGTTGTATCCTCACGTTGTTTTTGTGTTTGTTGTCATCATTTGTCACGACCCGAGTTGTCTTTGTCATGTTGATTTCATTTTATGCTTTCAAGACTTAAAGTATACTTAAACATCCAAATTAATTTTAACTATATACACAATTAGTTCTACCACTTTTTCACATGTTCAAATAGTGGATTGTGACTGTGGGCTTAAAAGAGTGGTAAATAGGAATAGAATCCTTAGTTTGGGATCCGAGAGACTAAACTCAACCCATGTAATAACCAATGTTCTATCTTGGATCCTTTTGCCACCATCATTCTTGTGAGAGCAGCAAAGGGTTGTGTAGCTCTGTGGGTTGGACCATTATTTTGTTATTTTGTTGTGGGCCCATCTGGGCCAAATTCACGCTTAAAATGACCGGGCCGAATTTTTGCCTCAGTCCAGGCCTGCTGTAAGTTACTCTACATCACAGTGTCTGCTAAATTCCTAGTTGTATTAGTTGCAGCAAATGTGATTGCACCTCCGTTAGACAGTATAGGTTAACTCAACCTTGGTTGGTAGAATAAACATTTGTCAGATCACACAGTCCCCCGTCCCTATGTACACACAAAGCGATTATTGTTTAGCGTATATAAACACACGGCGACGTGGAAGCAAAACCCAATTTCCCTTGCAAAAGCAATTAGCCTGCAGTGGTACCGTAGCAAGGCACAGGCCGAAAAGAAAGCTGTAATTACTGAGTGAAGCAGTGCCATATGATCATGAATAACCCTGTGCCAACATGCCACACCATGGGGGGGGGGGCACTGCGGTCCAAGATAAGGATGCAAGTCAAGAAATGACTCAGAGACGTGTTGAAGAGAGTGGTACGGAGGGATGGGGATTCCGATAGCACCTTCTGGAAGAAACTACCTAACCCAGGGGTGGCCAACCGGTGGCTCGCGAGCCGCATGCGGCTCTTCAGCTGGTTACATGCGGCCCTTAAGGGGCTTCCACATGAAACTGTCAAAAACACTCGAACTCCGCAAAAACACTTGCGGAGTCATGCATTCCATATACCAGTGGTTTTCAACCTTTTTTATAACGGGGCCCTCCATTTATTCAGAATTTGATTTGAGCCACGGCCCACCATTTGATGACATTTTAGCTCCACAGACCCAAAGCTAAAGATTCCATTTACTTTTGTCAACAATTCCAGGCTGGATTTCAGAAAAAAAAAAAACAGTCAAACATACAGATCAAAATGACCATTAATCTTTTACAACTGTACATTCTCTAGCTGTGTAGACTTGGGCTAATTCACAATTTAATAGTGTGTCTTTGCATTGCGTAACTGTGTCTTATGGCAGGAGAGGGTTGCGACCGTGGCGGCCTTCGCGGCGGTATTCTACCCGTTGTGACCGCTTGGTGTGGCTCTTTGCAGTAACACAGTGAAAAACGTGGCTCTAAGTTTGTGATGGGTTGGCCACCCCTGACCTAACCTATACAACAGGCCCGGATGTAACATGTCCCAATCGGGTGAGGACAGGCGAAAATGGCATGAGGGTGCCTAAATCCGGCCCTGATCTACAGGCTCAAAACACATCGTCGCAACGCACTGAGAGCTTGTAGATCAACTTTTTTTTTTCATTGGCTACTAGAGATGCGGTGATGACACGGATATCTACACATATACCGTATATTAAATGATATTTCACTTTCAAACATTTTTTTTCCCTGATTTCGACTCTGCCCCGCCCCCTTCCTATACAAACCCATTACAACTTAAAACATAACGGATTAATCAAAAACACCCAAACTTTTTTTCTGATGACTGATATTGTCCTCCTAATACGTGAGGGAGCTGTGGAATTGCATTTACAGTTTTCAGTTATTTGTAAAACATTGTTTTGATGAACAAACCATTATTTTACAAATATGTATTAGGAGGACAATATCACCAGCAGTAAAGATGGGATGTTTTTGACGAATCTGTCTGGATTTGTCAGAACCCCAGTTGTCTTTGTCTGCAGCGTAATCGTCTTCATGTAAATGATTTTTTGGAAAGTCTATGAGGAAAATGAACAGGGAAATCTCTTCCGGAACAGACGCTCTGACGTCACCGCAGGGCTCTGTAGCATATAGCAGCTCAGCATCCACCCACTGGGAGTCATGGCCTGGACCAGGACCAGGACCAGGACCAGGCCTGATCCTGATCCAGACCTGATCCTGATCCAGGCCTGGTCAGCCAACAGCTTGATGACAACATGCAGGAACACCTGCTGATAGTGGTGCAGGGATGGCTGGCACACACACACACACACACACACACACACACACACACACACACACACACACACACACGGATTCTTTTACATTCTCTGATTGTTAAGAGTTGGGCTAATTCAGGTGATGAATATTTTCAAATGACCCTTGCGGATCCATTTGGTTTCATTTTTACGCTCTCAAAGAGTTACATTTGGTTAACCAACTTTCCACATTTGACTGGAACTCTCTCAAGGACCACTGGTGGTCCCCGGACCACTGGTTGAAAACCACAGTACCCTTTCACGGGCCGGTCAGAGTCAGCCAAAGGGCCGCATTTGGCCCCCGGGCCGCATAATGCCCAGGTATGCTCTACAGGCAGTGCCCAACCCCCAACAGAGGCACATCTATTCCACTGAGATACTGTATGTGTTGATATGATTGTTAACACTCAAACATGGCCTACATGTGTGCGAGCAGAGCGAGTACCCCCGACACCTAAAGGAGATAATACCCAACTAAGCCAGCGAACCGATCGCATTACTTGCAGTCACTCTGCAGTCTTGCAGTCACTCTGCTCAAGCAAGTAATTATTCGGATTATAACCTCCTCCGTGTCGCAGTGACAAGAAAAATAGCAAACCAAGTAACATAAAAGAAAAGGCTGTGTGTGGACAGGTGTGTGTGTGTGTGTGTGTGTGTGTGTGTGTGTGTGTGTGTGTGTGTGTGTGTGTGTGTGTGTGGTGTGTGTGTGTGTGTGTGTGTGTGTGTGTGTGTGTGTGTGTGCATCCATGCCTGTGTGACATAGGCATATCGGCACAGTAGATGACATGCAACAGGCCACTGTTTATAATCCTGGACAGAGCTGTCCTTTAGCCAGCCTGCTGGCCCCTTTTACACGGAGACGGTCGGCGTCGAAAACGGCAAAGAGCCGTTCAGTTTCCATTTTTTATACCCTCTGTTATGTGCATGCCGGTTGCTAAGTGGCGCATGTCGGCGTCACCGGTCTGCTATATAGACCGGCCACCAGTGATGGGCAAGTTACTGGGAAAATGTAGTAACCTACACTACTTGTTACTCTCGAAAAAATGCAGCTAAGCTACACAACAAGCTATCGCCAGAGATTTGTTGCAAGCAACACTACAAGCTACATGACAAAAGTAGCTTGATGTAGCTTGCTACATAATCACTAAATAATATAAATATATCTTAACTTAATGTACAACTTTCTAAATACTAATCATAATAATAAAACAATATGGGTAAAAATCATAATGATAATAATTTAGCGGAGGGTTTGAACATAGGATGGTGGCATGTTTAACTTTTGGGATGTATATTAGAGGTTTTCTACCCATTAAAAATGGTTGGAATTTGAAAATGTGTGTGGGAAAATGTAGTAAGCTACAATCCTTGTTACTCGAAACAAGTAGTGTAGCTTCACTAGAAGCTACTCGAAACAAGTAGTGTAGCTTCACTACAAGCTATTCCCAGAGCAAATGTAGTAACCTACACTACAAGTTACGGGAAAATGTAGTTAAGCTATGTAGCTTAGCTACTTGTAACAAGCTACTGCCCATCACTGCCGGCCACACATGCGTAGAACAAGTTCCGTTCTACTTCCTCCTAGCAGCCAGAGTCTCGCGGATGTAAACATACAAACCATAACTCGTAGGCAGCAGTATGGCAAAAAACGTACTTAATCCTCCTTGACTGTGCATGCCTCTCATAACGTGAGCCATGCGTGAGCTAGGTCGTCCCATGGCACCATTTTTCCTTTGTTTTATGTAAACACATTGAATTGGTTGTTGGAACCTGCTGTATACAAACAAACTCATGAGCACAACAGGCAACAGGAGCCATTTTAAAACTAAAAATAATCACTAGTTCTCCAAAAGTTATTTTCTCCAACAAAGCTGCAGCTTTCTAATTGGGTGAGACGATCCTAACTGGGACACAGGGAGCCACCGTGTGTTCTGGCAGACCTGTTGCTATACGTCTACACATCCTGCTCTGGTGCCAACTGTGTCTTTAGGTCACCTACTACAGGGGTGGGCTACTGGGACACCCTATTTACACATAGAGAGCTACTATAGTTCCACATTGAGGCGACATTGAGGGGTCAGAAAACTGAGCGCTGGGGAGGGCTGTGTCAGCCTGAAAGAGGGACAAACTGGAGTTTGAAATACATTGTTTTCAACGATGGCGGTGAAGTCTCTGTAATGTCTAGGCTGTAGGCCTACTACTAGTAGTACAAAATATTCTAAAATAAAACGGTGTATAGTTCCACACTCAGTCCATAAGACCTGGTTGGACGTAGTGCGTGGAAGGAACATTATTATTATTATTATTATTATTATGGCAGCTATTCCAATTAGTTCCTGTCTCCTCCATCAGTTGCCCCGGCTGGCCAGGGGGAGGCAGTCTAAAGATCAGGATTACTGCATGTTTTTTGTGAGGGTATCTACCCTATAGGGGACATGGTGAAAACATGCAAAGGCCCCTTCACCAACCCCGCCTCGGGTATGTGCACTGATGACATGGAGGATGAGCAGACACGCTGCCAGCACCAACACAACATTTCTAACATTAAACCTTGCTTTTCAACATGCCTGCTGGCTACACATTCTGCAGCACAAAAATAGAAGCAAAACAGGAGTTTTTCACACTGGGTTTTAGTGTTTGCTCGAGAAAAAACAGGAATATCTTCTCCAAAAAGCGTAAATCATGTGAGTGTCAGCGTGTGTTCCCATCATCATGCCCAGCAGCAGTCAGATTGACTCTACACATGCAGACTCTGGTATTAATCTCCTTAATGGGAGCGTCTCTCCTCCGTGTCACACCTGCTGATGTGTAACCTATTATTAACAGGCTTATCCGTACATGTCTGCATGGATGCTCAGTCAGTGTTTGGCTGCTGCTGAGAAATGACGCGCTTTAACAACCAGACACAAGATGAGGTACTGGAGGAATTAAACACATTTGATATACTGTAATACTCTGGGTCTTTGACACACAAATCAGGCTAATAGCATAGAACGGTATTTTATATACCGTACAATAGAGGTTTTCATGTGGATCCTCCTTCAGTATGTCGTCTGTGGTGACATGGTGGGGATCAGGTGCGGAAACTCTGTGTGGGCTGAGGATTTTATGAGAATTCAATTGTACTGTAACTGTGTCTCTTCACACGTCTGGGCCGCAGGTTTTGGGGGCGGTAAAGTGGACGATGGTCGGCCATCAGATCATCAAATGCTAATCAGGTGGCTTTTGTTTACCTGCAAGGTACTGTATAGTGTCAATAGGCATAGGGTACAGTTAGACGTGAAGGACTTTCCAATTGGAAAACCATTGTTTGTTTGTATTGGTGTACCCACCTGCTCTGCTGTGTTGAGGAACCTCATGTACAGGTGTACAGTATGTGTAGGTTGTCAGATTCTGACAACAGCATTGTTTACATTCTGACTAACCCTTTATTGAGCTCAGTCAGATTTGTTTCTAAACTGTGGAACCATTGGCGTGTTAGCCTGTATAGTAGGATTTTATGATTTTATGTAGACATTGTTTGCCTCTGTTTGTAATTGTGTTTGTATGTCTTTACATGTCACTATGGACCATGTGTCTTTAATAGTTTGAATTGAATTGGGGAAACAAGACGCTGAAACAAGTCATGAGTGAATCATGTACTGCTGTACATGTTTTAGTAAAAGTACTAAATGTGACTCAATGTCACAACCTTTTGGGCAACCTCTTAGACAATGGGAACATGCAATGTCTCCAAAGTTACCGTGCCTGTTTAGTTTTATTTATTGTTTATTTTATCTGTCTATTTTTATTTACAAAAACAACACTGTGGGGCTCCTCGATCATAGAGCCACATTGGTAGCCTATTTAAGATTGGTCCTACGTGCGACCTACAACGTCAGTAATGAATCGCTCTGTGCTTGATACATAATCCTCGCGGCCGTCCTACCCTCTCCTACGACGGCAGAACGCAGCTCTTGGCGTCTTGTTAACAACGTGGACCAGAGCTACGCTGTAGAGGAGCGTCATCCAGCCGGCATCGCCTGCTTTCTGAACTATGTTGGGCTTCTGTTGCAACTGCGACTGACCACGCCTACTGCTCTCATCTTGTCCAAGTCCTAGAGACAGGAACTTAAAGTCCCTATTATCTAGTCCTGTGTGCTGTCCCAGACCTCGTTCTTTGGTACTTAGCTCTGGACAAACTGTGGCGTACGCAGATCACTGCGTGTGCCTTTCACAAGCTGTTCATCTCACAGGTCACAGGGGATGTGTTTCTGTGTGTGTGTGTGTGTGTGTGTGTGTGTGTGTGTGTGTGTGTGTGCGTGCGTGCGTGTGTGTGTGTGTGTGTGTGTGTGTGTGTGTGTGTGTGTGTGTGTGTCACGGCGTGGAAGCATTAGCCAGTGCCAGCAGGTGTGTAATTATATATGAAACATGGTTTTAAAAAGGATCACAAGACACACACACACACACACACACACACACACACACACACACACACACACACACACACACACACACACACACACACACACACACACACAGCGCATCATGCTGGCTCATGCAGAAAGTAGGGCGGCAATAAGGAAAGACATCGGAGGAAAAAAGTTATATTTATTTCTTCTTCTTCTTCTTGTTCTTTCTGTGACTTTCTCTCATTTGAAGACGGTGCAGTTTGATCCTATCCAGCATCATTAAAATAAACAGTATTTTTAGGAGGACTTTATAACAACAAAGAGCTGCAGCAGCGTCTCTGTCTGGGAGGTATAAATACATATAGGGTTTATAACCAGCGTCTAGATAGAACGTCTTTAATCTCAAACCTGAACTCCATTCACCTCCTATACTGTACCTCAACACTGACCTTTTACTGTCTGATCTGCCTTCAAATGAGGAAAAACATCCTTTATGTGAAAACCATCAGTATAGACTATAGGCTGTTTGTTAACTTCAGGTTAAAAAACAGGGGCGGATCTAGGCATGGGCATGGAGGGCGTGCAATGCCCCACTAAATGCCCAGTCTGCCCCACCAAACATGATGGCATGATGCAAAGCAACCCAAGATATTTCAAATTAAAGTGCTTATATTTAAAATGATTTGAAACACTACTACTGCTACTAACTAACTACAGCTGTGTCACCACTAAACCAACAGCATTTCATCATTGAAAACAGAAAACTCTCTGAGTCAGACCTTTAGCTTAATGCATGCTGCGTGTCTGTTGCAACTTCAACAACAACTGATGTTATTATTGATGCTTTACTTGACTAATAAAAGTAACCAAAAATGGTATGGGCGCGGCTTCTGCCATCAGGTCTGTGAGGTTAGGTTGAGGGTCGGGCATTTGGGATTAGGGTTACGGTTGGAGGGGTCTAGGGGTTTTGCGTCTCGGAACAATGGGAGTCTGCAGAGCATGGCCATTCTGAGATGAAAAAGTCCTGCTGATGACAACGTGATAACTGCGATCTTATCCACTGATAACGGTCGAATCCGCTGACATGGTGTTATTCTCTCTCTACAGATATGGGGCGTGTTCGGAAATGTGCCCTAAACACTGGTGTACTCTGTGATCGTTCGTTTATACCTGGTGTATTTGGGGCATTTGGTGCTCCTCGTTCGTTTATTCACACCGGTGTGTTTGGTGCACGCACTGAGCAACCCTACGCTGGAGACGGGGTTGGCCGGTGTGGAAGGTATGATTGCGTCACAGCTGTGTCTCGAGCGCTACCGTTCAATGAAAAGCAATGCAACTGTTGTGAGCTAGGAAGCTAGGCTATGGCTAAGCACTGTACTGTGCTGTGGTCCCCCAACTTTTCCATGTCTGTCAAGGACCTGCACATTTATCAAATAAATGCATGCGGACCCCCATTTGGAAAATACTTTCCAGGGGGACCCCCATAAGAGAGGATTTGTATGGCCCAGGCAGTGATTCTCACCATTTTTGAGTGAGGTGTGTTGTTTGGTTTTAACTGCTCGTTCGTAAATAAGGCCCACTCAACGCACTCGGTGACGTCTCAGCCCACTGCCCCAAAAAACTCAACGCACTCACAGTTTGTGTTTCCGAACGCACCCTTAGTGACATGGTGTTATTCTCTGTGTGTTACAGATATGGTGACATGGTATTATTATGTGTTACAGATATGGTGACATGGTATTTTTCTCTCTATGTGTTACAGATATGGTGACATGGTATTTTTCTCTCTCTGTGTTACAGATATGGTGACATGGTGTTATTCTCTATGTGTTACAGATATGGTGACATGGTGTTATTTTCTCTATGTGTTACAGATATGGTGACATGGTGTTATTCTCTCTATGTGTTACAGATATGGTGACATGGTGTTATTTTCTCTATGTGTTACAGATATGGTGACATGGTATCATTCTCTCTATGTGTTACAGATATGGTGACATGGTGTTATTTTCTCTATGTGTTACAGATATGGTGACATGGTATTATTATGTGTTACAGATATGGTGACATGGTATTATTATGTGTTACAGATATGGTGACATGGTTATTATTCTCTATGTGTTACAGATATGGTGACATGGTGTTATTCTCTCTATGTGTTACAGATATGGTGACATGGTATCATTCTCTCTATGTGTTACAGATATGGTGACATGGTGTTATTCTCTCTATGTGTTACAGATATGGTGACATGGTGTTATTCTCTCTATGTGTTACAGATATGGTGACATGGTGTTATTTTCTCTATGTGTTACAGATATGGTGACATGGTATTATTATGTGTTACAGATATGGTGACATGGTATTATTATGTGTTACAGATATGGTGACATGGTTATTATTCTCTCTATGTGTTACAGATATGGTGACATGGTTATTATTCTCTCTGTGTGTTACAGATATGGTGACATGGTTATTATTCTCTCTATGTGTTACAGATATGGTGACATGGTTATTTTTCTCTCTGTATGTTACAGATATGGTGACATGGTTATTATTCTCTCTATGTGTTACAGATATGGTGACATGGTGTTATTATGTGTTACAGATATGGTGACATGGTGTTATTATGTGTTACAGATATGGTGACATGGTGTTATTCTCTCTATGTGTTACAGATATGGTGACATGGTATTTTTCTCTGTGTGTTACAGATATGGTGACATGGTATTTTTCTCTCTATGTGTTACAGATATGGTGACATGGTGTTAATCTCTATGTGTTACAGATATGGTGATATGGTTATTATTCTCTATGTGTTACAGATATGGTGACATGGTTATTATTCTCTATGTGTTACAGATATGGTGACATGGTGTTATTTTCTCTATGTGTTACAGATATGGTGACATGGTGTTATTCTCTATGTGTTACAGATATGGTGACATGGTGTTATTCTCTATGTGTTACAGATATGGTGACATGGTATTATTCTCTATGTGTTACAGATATGGTGACATGGTGTTATTCTCTATGTGTTACAGATATGGTGACATGGTATCATTCTCTCTATGTGTTACAGATATGGTGACATGGTGTTATTCTCTCTATGTGTTACAGATATGGTGACATGGTGTTATTTTCTCTATGTGTTACAGATATGGTGACATGGTGTTATTCTCTCTATGTGTTACAGATATGGTGACATGGTGCCTAAGACCATCGTAGGGAAGGTGTTCGGCTCCATCTGTTCGCTGAGCGGTGTGCTGGTCATCGCCCTGCCTGTGCCGGTCATCGTGTCCAACTTCAGCCGGATCTACCACCAGAGCCAGAGAGCAGAGAAGAGACGCGCTCAGAGGGTACAGAACCCTGTTCTAATACAACCCTGTTCTGACCTTTGACCCCTAGGGCTCCATCCCAGAGCTGTAGAGTAGGACAGAGTTACAACAACTCTTGGCTTCATAGGACAGTCTATTCTACATAGACTTCCATTGGTCTGTCCCTATTTGAAGACTTATAGACTGATAGACTGATAGAGAGTGAGATCATTTTGCAACCTCGACCTATAGGTCGTGAGCGATGCTTAACACTGAAATCAACTGGTTGCGACCGATGCTCATCGGTAGGTCGGGAACCCCCGGTGTCCATTCCACAAACGGTCGGCGTTTTTCCCAAACCGCCGGTTTTCAAAAAATGTCGTGACGAAGTTGTGGTCGATCTGTTTCTCAAACCGTTGGTTTGAGGGTTACAAAAAAAGGTTTTGACGGATTGCAAAACGGTCACGACATCGCAACTGTTTATAATTCTTTGGAAAAATGTTGCGAACGTTACAAAAAATGTCCAAAGCGTTTTAAGCATCAGACTCGACCGATTTAAGCATCGTTCGCCACCTGGTTTGAGGTTCCAAAATGATTTGCCCCTACCTGGTTCAAATAGGACTTAGTTAGGTTCTAACTATTTGAACTGACAACCGGAAGTTACAGAATGTATTGGAGGCTATGGGGCTCGCACGAGTTAATGAACCATGCGACCAGGCTGTTTTCTGACCCTTCAATGTCGTAACTCTGTCTATATGTCTCTATGGCTCTGCTCCATCCTACTCCCCCTCTCCCTCTGTGTCTCTGTCTCTGTCTCTCTCTCTCTGCCTCTCCCTCTCTCTCCCCCTCCCCCCCCCCCCCTCTCTCTCTCTCTCCCCCTCTCTCTCTCTCTCTCTCTCTCTCTCTCTCTCTCTCTCTCTCTCTCTCTCTCCCTATCTCTCTCCCTTTCTCTCTCTCTCTGCCTCCAGGGGCGTGCACACACATAGACATGGATGGGGTCGGTGCCAGAGCACCTGCCCTTTTGCCCTCTGGACAGCAACGTGCTCTTTTGAAAGTTCTTTTTGTTGTTGTACAGTTTGTTCATGTTATTTTTAGTCCAGTACAGTGTGCAGGATGTGACCCGTGGTGACATGCAGCAGTTCTTGCATGAAGACAAATCTGCCTTCATTTTACCTGACAGTGGAAAGCTGGAGCAAGCCAGACAGACAGACAGACAGACAGACAGACAGACAGAATAACGTGGTCATAGCGGCCTCCAAAGTCTAGTATCTGTCCCTCAGACCAACAGGGATGTTTCTTTGGTCTAGTTGGACTTTCACACGGGAGACCCAGGTTCGAATCCCGGATGTTACATCTGCACAGCGAAATAGGCGAAAGCAATCCTCGACCGCAATGGCTGTCGCGACGGTTTTATAACCATCGCAAACAATCACGACCGTTTTGCATGACAATCGACCTTTTTGCATAACAGTCGCGATGGTTTGCATAATGGTCAAGGTTTACGCATAGGTTTTACTAAAGTTATGTTTAGTGTCAAAGGTTAGGTTTAGCCATAGGTGCATTTGAAAAACAAAATGGTTGCCAATGTACAAAATAAAGGAACTACAAAAGAGCATGTTGCTGTCCAGTTCTAGGAACATCGAGACCGATTAAGACCGATTTGTCCACTTGCCACCTGGCAGGTGGACAAATGTGACCGTTTTACAAAGAACATACATTTTTGTGCCTTCTATAGGTTGTTAAAGTACAACCTTAGCTTTTTTTCAACCAAGGTTCATTTTAGGTTATAAGAGAAAGTAAAAGATGGGTGTTAACATGGTCCTGAATACATATTTGTTTACAAAAGTGTTTTATTTATTCATAATAAACTCCAGGAAATTACATCTGGCCACAGAGGTTCACAGGATCTACTGAATGTGAAGGAGGCAGCACACCACACTGCACTTTACACACTCCATATTTGTGTATGCCTGAACCAGAGGCTCAATAATATGGCAGTTTGTCACATTCACTAGATCATTTGACCAGATGTAATTTCCTGGGGTTTATTAGGACTGTAGTAGACAATAAAAAAATAATCTTTTACCATCTTTTACATCCTCTAATAATAAACATGAACCTTAGTTGAAAAAAAACTAAAGTTGTCCTTTTATGGCTTGGTCACAAATTATGAAAATTGTTCAACATATACAAGTTTAGCATCCATCAGTTTCTACAATAGGTCGCGGTCGCTCCTCACGGCCCATAGTGCCCTTTCTCTCTCTCTGTCTCTCTGTCTCTGTCTCTCTCTCTCTCTCTCTCTCTCTCTCTCTCTCTCTCTCTCTCTCTCTCTCTTCCATCTCTCAGACTCTATTGTTCCCTTTCTGTTCACACAGCAAACTGACAGCCTTATCTTCCAGGACATTACTGTACCACTGTGTGTGTGTGTCAGGAGAGGTGTCTCCAGGAGAGGCTAAAGCTCGACCTCGACAGCCGTCGCGACGGTTTTATAACGTTTTGCATAACAGCCGACCGTTGCAGCCGTTTTGCATAATGGTCAAGGGTTACGGTTAGGTTTAGGCCTAGGTTTTAGTGAGGTTATGTTTAGGGTTAGGTTAGGGAAAACGATCAACTGTTATGCAAAAGAGTTGCAACTGCAACTGCAACTGAAAAACATTCACGGCTCTTATGCAAAACGGTTGACTGCTGTGCAAAACAGTCGCGGCTGATATGCAAAACGATCGCCTGTTATGCAAAACGGTTGACTGTTATGCCAAACAGCCGCGGCTGTTATGCAAAACGGTCGACAAGTGTGCAAAACGGAGGCTATTGTTATGCAAAGCAGTCGCGGGTGTTATAAAACGGCCGCGACAGCTTTTGCGATGGAGGGCTGCTCCTGCTGGCTCTGGGTGTGTTTGTGTGCTTGTTGGCAGAGGGAGAGAATGAGAGAGCCAGAGAATAATGACAACGACTGAACAAAGGACCACAATTAACTGTCAGCAAAAAACCTTCACAACAGCAATATGTGCATTTACACCCCCCCCCCCCCCCCTCCCTGTGAGAGTGTTTACCGGGGCAGAAAATCCCCTAATAGCAGCTTGTATAAAACCCTGTGGCCAAACGTTGGTCTGCCTTGCCAAGAGGGAGACGACACAGCCAAGAACACAAACTTTATTTTATCAGTCGGATGGTTTTGTTAACCCACCCTGCGCCGAACACGACAGCGATGTTGTGTTCTCGCTCTACAATACATATGAATTATTATTTTGAAGCACCAGATCTCCGAAACCGGATGTGTGATGACCTCATGGTGTTTCTGGTGTCTTCACCATAGATATATTTAAATAAAGGCTAGATGTCTGGAGGCGGAGTCTCTTGACGTAGTTCACCAGCGGCCATCTTACTGAGGTACTTCAATACAGTATGCTCTATGGCAGCTCAAACAAAAACTGCTAACTAAAACTTTGCGGATTTGCGGATTGCAAACGGATTGCTTTGTTATAAATGTTATCATTGTTAAATGTTTTATTTTTTTCTAATAACGTCATAAGTGTCATATGTATGCGGACGTCTCTGACGTTCAAAACAAACCAATCTGTTTGAAAATCGGTTGAAAAATGAGCGAGTTATCGTCATTTAAAAGGCATATGCTCATAGACACAATGTTATGCTATACCCTGGTAAGATGGCCGCCACGTAACGACGTCACTCTCCATTAGCCAGCAGCGTGGGTGAGATATCTAGCTTTATTATATATATGGTCTTGACCATTGTGTTCTCTGACCCTCTGTGGAATAATCCCTAGAGTCCCAGAAGTGACGTTCCTGTCCCCGTTCTTTTTACCCATGTAAGCGACATTCAGGGGGCGATTCTGGGATATCTACCATTTGAGTGCATGGGATAGAATGGATGCGGGTGCAACAGTTTTTCAAAATGGCCACGTCCATTCTGTCCCAAATGAAAGGCCACAACACGACGACCGCCAGGCGATGCGCTCTGATCAAAAGATGGATTAAAGAATGGAATCAATTAATTGTCGTGATGTGCCTATATCTGTCGTGTTCTGCAGGCAAGCCTACAGGTAGGCCTACAGGTAGGCCTACACATAGATATAAGAAAGCTACAGTAGATGGTTCGCCTGCACTGCTGGCCAATGGAGAGTGACGTTTTTACGTGGCGGCCATCTTTCCAGAGTATAGCATAACATTGTGTCTATGAGCATATACTTTTTAAATAACGATAACTTGTTTATTTTCAAACAGATTGGTTTGTTGTAAACGTCAGAGACGTCCATATACATATGAGCTGTTATATGATGTTTTTAGAAAAAAAATAAATTTAGCAATAATCATAGACACGTTGATAACGTTCATAATAAAGCAATCCGTTTGTAAATCCGTCAAGTTTTGAGCGAGTTCAAAGCTGTTTTTGTTTGGGCTGCCATAGAGCATGCTGTATTGAGTACTTCGGTAAGATGGCCGCCGTGAACGACGTCAGAGGCTCCGCCTCAAGCCATATAGCCTTCTATATCTATGGTCCTACAGGTAGGCAGCGGGTGGGTTCACCTCACAGGGACTAAAACAGAGGTCTGTTTATTGTTCGAACAGAAAACGCGGCTCGCTAGAATCCGCGCCACGAAGATTCGAGGCACTAACGCTTATATGCGCTACAAACACAATGGGCTGCTGATCGACTCTCTGGTGGAGGTAATGTTGTGTGTGTGGTTTGGGGTGGTGGGTTGCCAGGTTGGGGGTGTGGGAGGGCGACGGGGGGCGGCGGGCGCTGGGCGGTCAATGGGGTTTGAGAGAACGACGTTCTACTGACGCTTGCATGCTGCTGCTCGGTGCTGGAGGGTGGGGTGGGGTCATGCAACCACTACTTCCGCCATTTTAACCATTTTTATGTTAGTCGGGCAGCTGACAGGCTTCTTTTGTTTAAAGTGGGACATTTGGTATGTATAGTCTTTTTTTATTGGCCTAATATACATTACAGTACTGTCTATATACGTATAATCATGAATCCACTTGCTGACTGGGTATTGGCCATGTTTTTTTCTAATACTTGGAACGGATTCAGAATCATGAAAAAACCCTAGTTTTATATGTCACATCATGCTGCTTAGAAAGGATTAGGGCTAATAAGACAAAATGCCTTAATACTTTATACAGTACTTGCCTTCTATAACTAAAACTAAAAACTAAAAACACCATATAACATTGTATTTCTTTCTTAGCATATTTCACTCAATAAGAACTGCTCCTCTCGCAAGTTGATGATGTCATTATGCATGTCCATGTATGGTCTAGCCTTATGAAATATATTTAATGTAGATCCTAAGTATCTAAAATATTAATTTGATGCTCATGTTAACCTTAGGAAATATTAAGTTATTTTTTTTACATTCCATAGGGCTAGACCACACATGGACATATGACATCATCAACTTGTGACGGCAGTCCCTCTAGAGCTGAGCAGTCCTGCCTATGGTGCCCTTGTCCAGAAATAAATTCCCCATTCGTTTATCTCATAGACTTTTTGAAAACCACCAAATCATGACAACACATACAATGTTTTGGGACAATCAAATAACATGTAAGAAGAAAAACAAAACAAAACATGTTTGTATCCTGCTGTTTTCTACTTCTTGCTAATTAGATATTGCATGATAATATTGTGGTGGTTGTCATGATTTGTCACGACCAGAGTCGGCTTTGTCTGTGCCGTAATCGCCTTTAGATTACCGTAAAATACCAAATAACAGCCCTTACTCAAACAACCGCCCACTACCAAATAACGGCCCATGTACCCACACCATTTTGCTTAATAACCGCCTCGTCCAAATAACCGCCCACGTCCAAATAAGCGCCCATGAGCTGTTATTTGCAAACATATTAAATACTATTATAGTGTATGGCATTTGCAGACCTCATTTCTGCCTGATGCGCACCATGCCGTCAGCATATCGCATGGCACAATGCGACAGCAGTTCTCCACCTCCCCAAAATACATGTTTAATTCTGCCATACACAGCCACAATACAACGATTTTTTTAAACTCAGACTGCGTATTCTGTCAAACGTTTAGGTATACTGTCATTTCGTGCATCTACGTTTGCGCACACGCACTCACCATACTGAATCCAAGCGTCAGTGCAGCGCATTGACTCCGATGCGCTGTTGAGATGAGATGAAAGTTGAGATTTCAAATGTCCCTTCCTCACTCGTTTTTCAAGCGATTGCTGTAATTCCAACTCGTCAATACAGTGTATATTTTATATATTTTATATTTTCAATGGGTATAGCTATAGGTCACGTTTTATATGACTTCATCAAACAATATGAAGAGAGAATCGTCCTGTACGCAGTTTAGAGCGAGCACATGTACTTTGGCCCTACTCTTGTCTTAATTATTATAGGTGCTTTCCCAGCGGTTCATTTGATTGATTTGATTGAAAAACTGGGCACCATGTATTCTGTAAGGCCAAACCTCAATTGAAAGAATATACTGAGGCTATACATTACAATATTCTAAAATGTGAAAAGTTACACAGCTGTGCAGTGTGCAACCAATTAAGTAATTACAGTCAATCATGCCAGTCTGAATCTGGGTCAGATCTATTAAGCAATGCTGCCTATAAGGTCTCCTATTCTAAATATTAAATCAAAAAGTCAATAACTTTGCCTGCTATAAATATGTTTATGATACCTTTTAATTTTGCACTAAAACATGTTCAACAGAAACTGTAATGAAATAATGGCCCTGTGCAGGACGGTGCAAAAATAAATAACAGCCTACTGCAAATAACAGCCCAGTACCTAATAAGCGCCCGGGGTCCGAATGGATTTTGCATAATAACAGCCCGGGCTACTATTTGGTATTTTACGGTAACCATTTTCGAAAAGTCTATGAGAAAAATTAATGAGGATTCTATTTCTGGAACCCGGGCGATGTCATGAAAGAGGCAGGACTGACCTGCTCTATTGAGAGAAATATTCTGTATTCATGACATTTTGACATTGACATGACATTTTTCTCCCACAGGATTTTAATGGTATAGGGTCACGACAATACCCCTTATAAAATAGAAATTCCCTGATTCCCACAGCCATTCAGTAAGTGGATTCATAACTGTCTATTATGTTTAATAATATAGGCAAATAAAAGAAAATACTATCATACCAAATATCCCACCCATACACCTCGCCGGACTATGTCCACACCAAGGACATCATAGCATGTGTTTTACCATGAGGTATCTCTGGGTATGTACAGCAGCAGAAACACGACACAACACGACACGACACTACACTGGGATGCCTCGTTTTCGACCACCCCGAGTTGTTGGTGTGCGTGTGTGTGAACAGGGGCACCGGGGGTGCTTGTCACACGGTGAAAACAGAGGCCGCCATCGTCTCTCTCTCATCGTCTCTCTCTCTCTCTCTCTCTCTCTCTCTCTCTCTCTCTCTCTCTCTCTCTCTCTCTCTCTCTCTCTCTCTCTCTCTCTCTCTCTCTCTCTCTCTCTCTCTCTCTCTCTCTCCCCCACCAATCAGGCCTCTCAGCCAAACCACTGACATATACTGTAGCTTCGTCAACACTTACTCAACCTCTCTCTGCCTCTCTCTCTCTCTATCGCTCCATTCCTAATACTGCATCAGGGTCAGTTATAGGTCACACACATCATTATGGTCTACTATATTACTATGCACTCCCATGCTAGCCGACTCTACAGAAAGATCAAGTCATGGTTCCCAGTTGGTTGCTTATAACGCTGATCTTGTCACATCTTGTCACTCGCTGTGAGCCGACTGAGTTGATGAGCATCTTCAGAGTGCCACGTCCAGCCTCCACACCCAGGCACCAAGAAAACGTCCAGCCTCCACACCCAGGCACCAAGAAAACGTCCAGCCTCCACACCCAGGCACCAAGAAAACGTCCAGCCTCCACACCCAGGCACCAAGAAAACGTCCAGCCTCCACACCCAGGCACCAAGAAAACGTCCAGCCTCCACACCCAGGCACCAAGAAAACGTCCAGCCTCCACACCCAGGCACCAAGAAAACGTCCAGCCTCCACACCCAGGCACCAAGAAAACGTCCAGCCTCCACACCCAGGCACCAAGAAAACGTCCAGCCTCCACACCCAGGCACCAAGAAAACGTCCAGCCTCCACACCCAGGCACCAAGAAAACGTCCAGCCTCGACAGCCAGGCTTTCATTTTCGTCCACGTTGCACGAAAACAGAAAGCCTGGACTAATCTGTTAAGGCCTATTCAGAGATGGATTTTCGGTGACCACCGCAACCACCGTTGCCTACAATATGACGTCATACCACCGCGCCTTCCAGCCCTCCTCTCGGATTTTACTAACCCCCGCACCACACCGCAGCGGTGCGGTGGTTCTAGTACTCTAGTAGGAACACTGGCTGCTTGTTTTTAACGGCTGGTAAAAAAAAAAAAAAAAAGCAAACACAACACACCACAGCACAACGGGCAGGAGGATAACGAAGGGATTCAATGATAGACACAATGACATAAATAGAATACGAAATAAACATAAAAGCAGCAGAATTTATCATAATTGAGGCAGGTAGGAAGTAGAGAGAAAAACAGAGGGGAAAATAAACAACAATGGACGCGAGGAGAACGGGAGTGGGGAGAGGGGAGGGGAGGGGGGGGAGTGCGAGGTGCTGGTAGTGGTCTATGAAATAGCGGTGGTCGCGGTGCTCTGAGCGGTGCTCGCGGTGGCCACCGAAATTCCAAACTCTGAATGAGCCTTTAGCCACAGTGGCCTAGGAGTGGGAGGAGTCAACCTTTCAGGTAGGGCGTGGCTCCAAATGATGTGACCTATCACAGCAGTGGAGGGGCGGCAGGGGGAGGGGCTGGAGATGACGACACGTTGGTGAGATCAAATCAGATCAGCTCATCTGCCGTTTAAATACAGACTACATGCAGTAGGTTGGATCAGCTTGATACGGAACATACTGGGAATTATCACTTGATAACGGTGGAAGCTGGTGCACTGCTCACACGCAGACAGACACACAGACATATAATCGGACTGTGCATGTCTTGCCCAACAGGGTTTGGAGGGGAAGGAAGAAGGGAAACGAATATGAAAATGCTTTTTAACATGCGGTACAGAATGCTTTCTGAACAGCAGACATCTCCTCAAAACTCTGTTCTTTATTCGTTTGCGTCTTGTTTTTTTTTTATTATTATTATTATGTTTGCTCTTCCGATCATTCACCCAAAGGTTTTATGTACAGTAGACTTTAGGCCTTAACCACACCAAACGCTTTTACCGTTAACTCCTTGCAAACGATTGGACCTCAAGGAGTTGCCATGGTGACGCTTTTGGTGTGGTTATAGGCTTCACAAAGCGTGTGTGTGTGTGTGTGTATGTGTGCAGGCGATGGGCGTGCATGCATGTGTGCGTGAATGAATAGATCCAGTGAACACAGTCAGGATCAGGATGAATTAGTGACGTCTGTGATTGTGTTCAGATCAAGGTAATCCAACACTAGTCAGATCTGTCCCAGAATAATCACCTGATTTCAACCAACACAAATCCTGTCCACTAAAGACAGACGTCCCTGGAGGAATCAGAGAGTCAGAGTGAGACAAGACTGACTTAAATCAATCAGAACTACAGTCAGATCTGGACCAGAATAAGCTTTATTATTTCAACTGGTGAAGGCGTCACTGGAAATGATGTAAGTGAGTCACTGGAGAACGTTGTGATGACATTAGGCACTTTAAGTGGCCACATTTCACACTTTGGTACTGTTGCCAACTTGGCGCATTTGTCGCTATATTTAGCGCTTTTTCAGACCCCCCTAGCGCCCAAATTAGTGAAAAACTCCTGGCGGAAAATCTAGTGCTTTTTGGCTGGTGAGTTGGGGTGAAATTGATTGACAGGCGCCAGCGATAAAACCCTCATTTTTCACCATTTTTCCTCCTATGACAGTGGTTTTCAACCAGTGGTCCCTAGGCTAAATGATGGATAGTTGGTTAACCAGATGTAACTCTTTGAGAGCGTAAAAATGAAACCAAATGGACCCTTACGGGTCCATTTGGTTTCATTTTTACACTCTCAAGAGTTAAAATATTCATCACGTGAATTATCCCAAGGCTACACAACTAGAGAATGTAGAAGATTAATGGTCATTTAATGGTCATATTCCCTTCCAGGCGAGCATCTAGCGCATTCTAGCGCATTTTGGAAGTGCCACTAGTGCATTTTGGATTTGGGCAGTTGGCAACACTGCACTTTGGACACTACGTCAAAGTGTATGTTCTGCCATAGTAGGAACGGCTGCTATGGCTAGCTGGTTGATCGATCCAGAACAGATCGTCTTCCTGTTGCCGTAGTGGAGACATCGCCGTCATATGGCTTAAAGTCCCTCTTCTCCAGTGGCTCCAGTGGCCGAATAGGATACAGTATTCACACATATTTGCATACTATATCCTGATGCATACCGCGCATTTAGACTTAGAACGCCCTATAGTGTTTGTTAGCCGTAAACATCCATACATTGGCCGCACCGCTGAATAAGCCGCTGGGTCCAAAGCACGGGAAAAAAGTCGCGGCTTATAAGCCGGAAAGTACGGTACATCATTTCCAGGACGTCTTCACCAGTTGAAATAAGCCAGATCTGACTAGTTATGATTGAATTATTGATTTTAAGTCAGTCTGGTCTCAATCTGTCTCTCTCTGATTCCTCCAGGGACGTCTGTCTTTAGTGGACAGGATTAGTGTTGGTTGAAATCAGGTGATTATTCTGGGACAGATCTGACTAGTCTTGGATTACCTTGATCTGAACACAATCACAGACGTCTCTAATTCATCCTGGTCCTGACTGTGTGTTTGCTGTTGGGATTCATGACTAATTGCAACCTCTAATCCTGACCATCGATACTAAATTGGCCACAGATAAATCTTACCGATGGGGGAAACAGCCGATGCTTCTCTAAAATGTCTCTCCATCATCTCACCTGCAGGTTCTCTCTCTCTCTCTCTCTGTGTGGCAGAATGGCTGCCTGGCTGCTGCTAGCGCTACCCAGAACTCTCTCTGCTCTCTCTCTCTGCTTTGTGTGTCTCTCTCTCTGTGTGGCAGAATGGCTGCCTGGCTGCTGCTAGCGCTACCCAGAACTCTCTCTGCTCTCTCTCTCTGCTTTGGGTGTTTGTGTTGCTCTCTCTCTCTCTCTACTTACAGTGGTTTTCAACCCTTTACATATCAGGTCCCATTATTTATTTATTCAGCATTTGAACCAAAGGAACCACCATTTGATGACATGTAGAGCCCCAAAAACTAAAGAATATACGGGATGTCCACATGCTCCACGCTGAGGAGAGATGACTAGCAAAAGTTGATCATAATAGCAACAATTCTTCTACATTCTCTAATTGTGTTAATGTATTTAAAGGTATATTCATATACTCCCTATACTATAGTGTGTGGTGACCATGTAAAGACTTCCTTTACATGAGAGGAACTCCTTATATGGTCACCGCACTCTGGAGTAGGGAGGCTTCGCCAAAAAAGAGGAAAAGAATAACCAAAATAGGTTGAAGTGAAATTATAACTTCAAGTAAAGCAGATGTTTGCAAAATGAAACCAAATGGACCTTTACAGGCCCACAAGTTGAAGACCTACGGTATAATGGTGCAACTTTGTTACCAACTCAACATCATTTAGCTGTGGACCACTTGCTTTATGACCTTCTCAAGGACCTTTGTTGGGACCACTGGTTGAAAACCACTGCTCTCCTACGTCATTCTTGCTACAGCCGTACGTTGTCTGAGCCGCGGTAGTTAGATTATTATTTCTTTGTGGGGATTTCTGAAACTCATCTTTGTCTCTGTATGTTGTTGTTGTTCTCTCTGTCTGTCTGTCTGTCTGTCTGTCTGTCTGTCTGTCTGTCTGTCTGTCTGTCTGTCTGTCTGTCTGTCTGTCTGTCTGTCTGTCTGTCTGTCTGTCTGTCTGTGGTCCATCAAGGCCTCCAAAGAGGCCGGTCAGGTTCTGGTGAAGAGAGCCACCAACCCGCCGTTTGAGAGCCAACACAACCACCTGCTCAACTGCCTGGAGAAGACCACGGTAAATACAACACAACACTGTGTGATCAATGTGTATATATAGTAGACTTGATCAGTGTCTATGTTAGTTGTTCTCAAACATTTTCATGTCAAAGACCTCCAAAAATATATGCATTAGGCCGTCATCTGCAAATATCTTGTTCCAGGGAACCCCTCTTAGAAGCAAAGGTATGAATTAAAGGAGAATTAAACAATTTTTTTGATTGTTTAAAGGACAATCAAAAAATTGTCCTTTAAACTGTCAAGTAGATGTCTGTGCCCCTGAGCACAGCATGCAGTTAGTCATGGACTACATCTGACTGAACGAACTCTACAAGATACGTATACTTTATACAGTCTCTGTCAGTATAAAAACAATATTGAAGAACACAAATACATCTAGCTCCCGTGTCCGTTCCATAATGGTCAGGCTCTACTCTCAAGACCTTTTGTGTCTGTTACATATACATACATATATATAGATCATCTAAAAATACAGCTACAAATGGGGCCACAGGAAAAGTTGGCATTCAGCAGCATCAGAACAGCCTGATGCCAGAGAACCAGCCTGGCCCCCGGACGGCAGTGTTGCCAACTTGGCCACGTTTTCTTGTCGCTATATTTAGCTTATTTTCTCAGACGCCCTTTAGCGCCAAAATTAGTGAATTGACAGTGACAGTGAAATGACAGTGACAGTGTATGACAGTGTTTTCCAATCAGATGTTTTTTCAATCAGATGTAACTCTTTGAGAGCGTAAACATGAAACCAAACAGACCCTTGCGGGTCAGTTTGGTTTCATGTTAACGCTCTCAAGAGTTAAAATATTCATTCATGTGAACTAGCCCAAGTCTACACAGCTAGAGAATGTAGAAGATTAATGGCCATTTTGATTCCCTTCCATGCAGGCCAGCATCTAGCACATTCTAGCGCACTACTGCATTTTGGATTTTGGCAGTTGGCAACACTGCCGGACGTTCCAGTCAGTCAGTCAGTCAGCCAGCCAGCCAGCCAGCCAGCCAGCCAGCCAGCAGCCAGCCAGCCAGCCAGCCAGCCAGTCAGTCAGTCAGTCAGTCAGTCAGTCAGTAAACCAGCCAGTCAGCCAGCCAGTCAGTCAGTCAGCCAGTCAGTCAGTCAGCCAGTCAGCCAGTCATCAGTCAGCCAGTCAGTCAGTCAGTCAGTCAGCCAGTCAGCCAGTCAGTCAGTCAGTCAGCCAGTCAGTCAGTCAGTCAGCCAGTCAGCCAGCCAGCCAGTCAGTCAGTCAGTCAGTCAGCCAGTCAGTCAGCCAGTCAGTCAGCCAGCCAGCCAGTCAGTCAGTAAACCAGCCAGCCAGC